>JANKOE010000002.1:1018985-1031010 GCA_026284465.1 Erythroxylum citrifolium | reverse complement strand
ATAAATTTAAGATTAAGAGAATCAAATTTGATTCGATTAAAAAGTAATAAAGTTACACGATATGTGATCTATATTAATGAACTGAAGTACGCCGAAGAAAATGAGCCATATTCATTATGGGTAGAACCTATATTAGGTTTGTGATAGGAAAGTCTGATATGAAAACTATATATATAATGTTAAGGTCTTCCACAACTGTTTAAGTAATTCGTAAATATTCAGATTCTCTGACCCGTTAAGGAATTCACTTGTTAAGAAAATTGTAGAAAGACGTTAACGGTTTCGGTGATCAACTTTCGTGAAGATAGTCAAGAAAACGAGCTTGTTTTGGTTTCAAAAAGCCCGTTGAAAGTTATGAAACCGACATCAGATATTTTTCGTGCTTTCGTCGATTATTCTCTTTCACTTTCGATCCTGGAAGTGTAACTGAGGTTCATGTTACGTACGACATTTTTAAAAGAATATTATCTTACACTAAAATTGATTATTAGACTTGAATTTAAATTAATCAAATTTAAGTTGTTTCCAAATTAAAAAAAATTATAGATCGAAACTAAGAGTGGGGTCATTAAAAACTGCAAATTCTAATAAGATGGAAATGAAGGGGCAAGAAAGAAGGTCGTTTACGTGTCTAGTCCAAGACATTGACCCATATGCAACCACCGTTACAGCTGTAACATGTTAAATACACATTTCAATTCACAGGGTCCAACTCTGTCCGGACTCCTTTAAATATAATTCGAGCTCAACTCAAATTTATTAACATCAATTTTTTAATCCTCCAGCACTTATTTGAATCGAGGCTATTATTTATTTATTATGTAGAATATATAATTTTAAAATTATACATACATATATATATATATATATTCAAATATATATTTTTAACATAACTTATTATAAGTTGCTTATAAAAACTTAAGGTTAAAAAATTAAACCGACTCGAACGATTTAATTGTAAAAATTTTAAATTAGTCATTTTTTAATTTAGTTCTTAACTTTTTCTGTTCAATTTATTTTAATAAATTTTGTTATTAAAAATCGATCAGTTTATTAATTAATCAGTTAATTTTTATAAATTCTTTAAAAGACTATTTTTAATTAAACTTTAAATTAGTGACATTCTTCTCTAATCTTATTTTAAATTATTCAATTTTATTCAATATTTAACTAATTTTATTATGGTTTAATAATGGTTGAACCTTTTAAATCTTAAACCTCATGTCTTATTTGTTTAACTTTTTGCTCAATTTTTAAAACATTATAAAAACTTTTAGTCTTATTATAAAGTCAATAACAATTCACATTAAGCTAATAAGATCATGTGAAGAATGATAAAAAAAGAATAAAATATTAAAATCTAAACCTTCCTTAGATTAAAATATATCAAAGTTTGTTGTAGTTTTCAGTTTTCAGTTTTCGTTTTCGTTTTCGTTTTCAATTTTTTGTTTATATTTTTCTTTCAAACAAAAACAAAAACTTGTTTGGATTTTAATGTTAATGGAGTTTTATTTTTATTACTGATAATAATTACATTTTAGATAAAATTTAAAGATAAATTATTTTTAATTAAATATTTTTTAATTTCTTATATAATATTTATTAACAAATTATTAATAAAATTAATATTTTATAAATTAATATTTATTTGAAATATATTTTAATTATTAAATCAAATTTTATGTGAATATTTATATATTTTAAATTTAATCATATATAATTTAATTATAAAAATTAAATTATTCATAATTTTTATTAATAATTTATTTATTTATTTAAATGATAATAAATCAGATTATGAACAAACAAAAATAGGAAACAAAAATCACTTTTTATGGTTTCCATATTTTTTGAAAACTAGAAGAAATCAAAACTAAAAATAAAAACTAAAAATTCAAAGAAACAAAAATTTTTATTAGATTTAAAAACAAAAACAGAAAATTAAAAATAAAAATAAAAATGAAACAAAGAACTCCCACTTGTAGTGGCATTGGGACATTGATTTGATATAAAACCATATAAAAAGAACAATTACTGCCTTACCTTAATACTTTAAAAACAGAAAGCTGACTGTCTATCACAACAAACACATTCTTTTTCGCTTCTTTCTCTCTTTGTCTTGCTCAATCTCGGACACATCTTACAACAGAAAGCCCAAATCAAGCACAATCACACGTTTGATTTCAGACGTTTGCATCTATGGAAAACCAAAACCAACTTTTGGTTTCGACGAAATCAAGATTCAGACGTGTCTGTGTGTTCTGCGGAAGCAGCCCTGGCAAGAATCCTAGCTACCAGCTTGCTGCTATACAACTTGGCCAACAACTGGTACTGTACTAACCCTCTGAACAACCTTTTTAATGCAAATCGAGCTAGCTTCCTGGTTTTTCTGTTGGTTCTGATTTGATGGGATCGAATGATTGGATCTAATTAGTTTTTTCTGATTGTTGAAGAAAGAATATTACTGTTAGATTGATAGATTGAACAAGTGAGCTGATTGTTGCAGGTCGAAAGGAACATCGACTTGGTTTATGGAGGTGGTAGTATTGGTCTCATGGGTTTGGTCTCACAGGCTGTGTATGCTGGTGGCCGCCATGTGTTGGGGTAAGCTTATAGGGTTCCGTTCTCTTTTATCTCTTTCTCTGAGTTCTTCTGAAGATAATTTAATGATTCTTCTTCTTCCTCTGTCAAATTTGTTGCAGAGTGATACCAAAGACTCTGATGCCAAGAGAGGTACGTAAAAAAAGCTAAGAACCATATTAAAGGTTTGATTTTGAAACTTGGAACATTACTCGAAAAGGAAGTTTTCATTCAGTTCTTGGTGTTTTCCGTGAAAAAAAAAACAACAGATCACAGGAGAGACAGTAGGAGAAGTAAGAGCTGTATCAGGAATGCACCAGCGAAAAGCAGAAATGTCTCGTCAAGCGGACGCTTTTATAGCTCTTCCAGGTTTCATAAATCCCCTCTAAATTCGTACATGTCCCATGATTTTCTCTTCAGGGTTACTCAGAACTCCATGAACAGGCGGCTATGGAACCCTGGAAGAACTCCTGGAGGTCATCACTTGGGCTCAGTTACGAATCCACGACAAGCCGGTAAGGTTTTGTCCTCATTTTTCACCATCTTTGAACGGTATTTATCATCTGTAAACGCCACCGTTTTATCTCCAAAACAAAACTGGGTAATATTTATTTGGTAATAAAATTATTTAAATTACATAATTTAATCATTTGGATTTTCAGGTAGGGTTGTTGAACGTTGATGGCTACTACGATTCGCTTTTATCATTCATCGATAAAGCTGTTGACGAGGGCTTCGTTAGCCCAGCTGCCCGTCACATTATTGTCTCTGCCCAAACTGCCCAAGAACTCATGTCAAAGCTGGAGGTACAAATTTTAGATCTTTCTGCCCAATCATAACCACACACTTGGCACATGTGCAACACTGATCATTAATCTAAAGCTAAGTCAAAATATCTGAACCGTTCATATATTTTGACCAGGAGTACGAACCCAAGCACTGTGATGTCGCCTCCAAGCTAAACTGGGAAATGGAGCAGCAATTTGGTTACTCCTTAAGAGCAGATATTGCCCGTTGACTTGGGAATCTTTGTGATCATCAACTTTGTAATGATTGGATGATACACCATAGATTTTAGTGCGCACAACCATGTAGATGTGAGCTCCACCAAATCTGCAGATCTTTTAGTTAACCTGTAGATTATATTCTTTCCTTAAAAAAAAAACTTTCTTCCTTTTTTTTGTTTTTAATGATATTGACATTGTTATTATAATTATTCAATTTTTAATGCTAAGAGTATGACCCGAAAAATGAAGGTCAATTATTAATAAGTGATTTTTTTACTTTGTAATAATAATAACAACTACTCAATAAAAGTCTCCTTAAAATTTAGGGAGATCTTCGAAAGGTTATTTCTGATAGAGCCACATGATAAAGAAAACAACATTAAATACGATAAGAATTTGTACATTATCATTATTTCACATATTTCAATAGTCATTAGAAATTTTTATTTCTAAAAAATCATTAATTATTTATAATATTGATAATTACTATATTTATCAATCCTCCATTTTACTTTTTTAAATATATAATAAATTAAAATTTAAGGTTTACATGGGTTAATTTGTTTTGTTTTATGGTTGACAAATTGATGTTAAGCTTTAAAATAGTATTTTGGTCCTCAATTATAGCTTTATTTATAATTCGCTTATTTATATTAAAAAATATAAATTTAATTTCTAAATGATCAAGCGGTGTAAAATAAGATCCTTAAAATTTAATGTCAATATTAAGTTTCAAATATTATTGAGTTCGTAACGTCCCTTAAGAATAGTCGAGTTGGCGGAGTGAAGGGGCATGAAATCAAACGATTTTACGTTCAATTTTTCTGACTTACGATCTTTCGATTGAGTCTGTCGTATAAGGATTGTCTAGTGTAGCGTACCCAATTAACGCTAGTTCTTCTGGTTAAAAAAAAAAAGAGGTCATCACTTATATTATAAAGAAATTTATTTTTGTTTCATTAAAAAAAAAAAAAGATGAACACGACCTGTCATGTGACCTTTGCCTAAAATAATTGAAGAGTACAATAAACGATAATGGTCCTTGACCGTACAAGAAAGGCCGTTGACAGCCACACATGTGGTACCTCCACTGTAGTACGCCAAGGCTGGCTATTACTGGTCCTGGCTAGTACTGCTAGCCTTTCAGGTCTTGGAAGGGTGAGTGACGTTTGTCCACTCCTGGTAGGGCTCTGCTCTTCTGCTGTGTGGAACACAGTACATGTCAAAGGAAGTGGCCATTGGATTTATTTTCAACAGCAGTGATAGATAAAAGGGGTATAATTCTGATGTCCTTATCTTTTCTATTCTCAGAGTTGCAGGTCAAAGTTGAATGAGAATTGACAGGAGAGGTTCTACAGTACTATATTCGCATGATAACGTTATACAATTGAAGATTCTTAGTCATATTTGACAAAGACAGAGGCTTAAGTGCTCAGAGCTTATCACTTAATAATTTGAATAGAATTAATTTGATTTTCAATTGTTAATAGAATTATTTTGCTGTATCGAGGCTAATATAAATGTAACCAATTAACCAACCAAGAAAACCTATAATATATACAAAAAGAAACTTAAGATATTTAATATCTTTCTCTTTGGATGAGATCTCAATTTTAGCGTTATGGGTCGAGGACTCCTTCTCCTTCCCCTTCTTCAAACTTTGATTTGTATTTTTTATACAGAAATCTCTGATCAAATAGTCTATCGGTCCACACAGTTGTCCATGTACTAGTAGAAGAGTCAGCAGCTACCGCTATCCCCGCTTCCTCAAAGGAAACTTCGGATTGAGGAGTTCGTAGGAGTGGCGGCTAACTCTCCATGAGATAACTGTATGATTTTCCAAGGTAAAAGTGTTAGAATATATATTTTATGGGCTACAATCAATTGTAATTTGGTTTTATTAAAAACAGGCTAATGATATGATCCCTATTGAGATGCCTATGGTCTATTATTGTGATCTCTATTAGACTTAAGCCCTTTATATAGTTAGTGTGATTAATGGTGTAGGCCTAACCCTAAGGTTCATGATGGACAAGCCTCGGGTTAATATTAATGGTTAAGTCCCCACAGCACTCCCTATATATACATACATATAATCTCTTAGGGTTTGTCCCATTGGTAACTGTAATCACAAAAGAGAAAGTGGAATTGTTGTGGAAGCCTTAGCCATCACCGAACGCTTGAGCGGTGTCTTCATAATTCAGTGATCGTGTCTTCAACATGTAAGTATCGGTATTCTTTATCGTGTATGGTAAACTTGATTATGGTTTTCTTACACATAGTATCAGAGCATCAGAACGTATGTGATAAAGAATCTGATAAACAACGTTTGCGGCAACCCATTTTGTGAAACTCGTTTTGCGTGAGAAATAATTTTTGCCAAACCCCAAGCAGTTGCGTGGAAATTGCTTGCAAAACGTTGGGCCCTGTTGATTTCTTTTGTTGTTGATTTCTTCTGTTGATTTCTTATGGGTTATGTTGTTGATTTCTTCTGTTGAGATCTCAATTTTAGCTTTATGGGGTCGAGGACTCCTTCTCCTTTCCCTTCTTCAAAATTCGATTTGTATTTTTTATACAGAAATCTCTGATCAAATAGTCTATCAGTTCACACAGTTGTCCATGTACTAGTAGAAGAGTCAGCAGCTATCGCTACCCCCGCTTCCTCAAAGGAAACTTCGGATTGAGGAGTTCGCAGGAGTGGCGGCTAACTCTCCTTGAGATAACTGTATGATTTTCTAAGGTAAAAGTACCCCAGACCAATTAAACAGTATATAAGAATTTCGTCTCGTACAGCTCAAACAAAAAATCGAAATACTAGTTGAAACGGATGTGTGTGGAATACAAATTTCTTAATCGTATGATTCAACAAACTTTTCTGAAGATACGAAAAAAGAAAAATCTGCAAACTCGTCCTTGTGGAGTGTTTGTGATTGTTCCCGAAGAAATGAAACAAAAAATTTGTAACAATTCTGTTTGTGGTTTGTAGGAACAAAGAGAAGCAGATTTACTATATACTCAATAAAGATGATAAACTGGTTTGGTTTAAATATTAAAGCATGTTTTATCGCTATTTGAAATGATAAATAGTTTTGAATTTAACTTGAGTTAGATATAAATAAATTTAAGTTGATTAAATTTGAGCTAATTTAAGTTTAAAAGAGCCAGTTTGAACCCGTAAAAATAGTCCAATCTAATTCAGTCAACATATTAACAAGAAAAAGTTATTGTTAATATGCACAGATGCTGACCAAAGCATGCGACTACATATAATACAAACAATGAATGTAACTAAAACTATTGATCAGGTGAAGGATTGAACTGCAGAAGATATGGTGACCAGGCTAGAAAGGAGCCCAACAATGGCCGCACTGTTGTACGTGCTCGGTTCTCCTTGCATCGAGTTGTTCCGATCATCAACATACGTCTCGTTGAGGAATGGTCCGCCTACGAGAGCTCCAACAGCTACATTAGGATTAGGGTCCTCTGCTTCAAGCCATTTCCAGCCCTTTTTGCAGGTTGGTGCTTCATCTGCTGGGATTGAAGCTCCTCTATGGTGCACGTACTGAGGGTACTTGTCACCATACCCAACAAGATAGCTCATTTTCATAGGATTGTTTCCCAGGACGTAATCGGCCTGGAAAGACGTTCACAGTTTCATAGACAATTACTTTAAAAATACATTATATAAAAAATATATTTCTTTATTTATAGATATAGATCGTATCAATTAATCGAATCACCTAAATTTTTATATTTTGTACTTCCATTTTAGGAAATATATAATAATCAGATGGATGGAGATCATAGTACCTGGGACTTGGCAAATTTCCTAAGGTCTGATGGTCCATATGAAACTCCATTGCAGGATATCTTTGGAGTCCTGGAAGTAAGCATGTAGTCACTGTAAAGAGCAGCTAAAAATGCAGAAGCAACAGGATGCTGCAGAGCATTCCATTCGCTGACCCATATAAGACCACCTGGAACGAAAGGAACAACTCAAGTAACACAAATATGAGTGGCAAATACAAAGAAAGCATCAGAGAGGGAAATTTTTACTGTCTGTTCTGCTGGTTGTGGCTGTTGGAGAATTTGGTATGAGTCCACACATAACAGCCTCAGCTGTTTTCCTGTACCTTAAAAGACCCGAATTTGACGTGCCTTTCTCACCAAAGAAGGTTAAACGTGACAATAAAACCTGCACCAAACATTCATGATTTTTTATTTTCCTTCTGTTAAATAACCAAAATCATCTGATCTTTTATGCTAAAAGAGATTGTGAAATGCCTGTGTTCCTGCAAGTTTGTTGTCCCAACTAAACCAAGTAGGACTCCCCCAATTTGCATAGTCTTCTCCGTTTTGTCCAGTCACAAATTGAAGGTATGACTTATCATTTGTTGCATGATAAAGCCATGAAGCTGCCCAGAGAAGCTCATCTCCATATCCTGTTGAATTATAATAGCTCTGGACTTCTGGTATGCTCTCACTATAAGAACCTCTATATTTATCAGCAAAAGCAAACAATTTCTTGGCATGTTGAAGAAGGGTGTTTGAATATTCTGTATCACTTTTGAACACCAGAGCTGCAGAAGCCATAGCCGCTGCAGTTTCAGCTGCAACATCTGTTCCTGGAGATGATGTATTCACCTGTGGAAGAGGCCTTTTCTCAGTCATGTCTTCAGGCCTGTTCCAACAGTTATGGTCTGCTATAGGATCACCAACCTGACCAGAAATAAGAAAATTGATTATAATACATGCCTTCGTCGCTTAGAAACTGATCCAGAGTCGATGAATTTATAACCATGTGAACCTCCACATACCTGAACATAGAGCACGTTATCTGAAGGATGCGCATTTATAAGGAAGTCAGTGATCCACTTGAGGGAGGTCTGAGCAGGTTCTAGTTGATTCACAGCAGCCATCTGATCTCCATACTCGAGAATGGCCCAAGACAACACAGTTGCTGTAAAAGCCATTGGAAATCCAAATTTCATATGGTCTCCAGCATCATACATCCCTTTTGATAGGTCCAATTTCGCTTCACTTCCATCTTTAAGACCAGAATCTCCTCTCCATAAAATCTTATTATCCATCAACTTCCCAGCTGCATCCATGAAATTATCACCTTAAACTTCATTATTAACACAGAAAACACATTGCTTTTGCTTCCATATATACAAAAATGCTTACGTATTTACACAATTAATCAGAAACCAAACCAAAATAGCTCGAAAGATCCTTAGCCCGATCTCCAAAAACAAATTTTAACCACCATCTGAACTGCTTAGATTGAAATGAGTAAGAGAGAGTACATTTTTGCACGTCGAAGAACTGCACAGCAACTTTAAGAGCGTCGGAGTACCTCTTCTCAATGGCTCCAGGAGGCCCAGGAACAGGACCCAACTCGTCGGATTTGTGATAATCTTTTCTTTTAACAGCTAAAACAACGGCAGTAACCACCACTGCCAATACAACCAGCGCTATAAACCATCCACACCACCCTCTAGACCCTGATTTATCTCTCATCTTCGCTCCACTACTTTATTCTCAAGACCAAATCAAACACAAAACTTAACCCATCGATCTAATGCTTATAAAGGTTTAGAGAAGGACTCTAGGTTTTTCAGAACACAGCATAAATGTCTCCGCTACTATACGAATATGCCTCAGAGCTGGCCTTTTTTAAGTTCTAACGATGGCCCTGTCTCATGCAAGTGAAATGTAGTACGAAACAGATGCTTGAAAGAGCACGAGTTGGATATGGAACAGATCGGCGACGAACAGAATTCACCGGAGAACAAGAACTTTGGATCGAAATGTGGTGGTTCTTTTACGACGGAAGCTTCACCGACAAAATCTGTTTTTTCCGTTACTCTGTGGTTGATTGTTGAATGACGGATGTGACCTTTCGCGCTTTTTCGCTGTACGGAAACAAACGGACCTTGACGTATTCAAAGGGGAGGTGCCAAAATCTAAGCCGTTGATCTGTGGAGATCTGTTTAATGGTACTGCCGATAAGAAGCACCCGTTACCGACAGTTGATATTTACGCCCGAGAGAAACAATCCCTCTTTTATTTTATCCATCTTTTGTTTAGTAACAAACGTAAGTCATATCATCATTTAAATCATGATAGAAGCATATGAAACCTCTCTTTCATTTATGGTGTTTAGATTCGGTTTAATAAATTTCATCCACATATTTACATAATCTTAAATTAATATATGAATAGATTTAATAAAATAAAATATGATGTTGTAATTAGAACAAATGATTTGTTTCTTAATAGAAGATATTAGGAATGGAACCTAGTTCAAGCCAATCCGTCTACTCGGAGGTTCACGGAGGAGTACGAGTTAATTGAGACTCGGGTTCAAACTCCCTAAGGTCGGAGAACTACCTAGTCCAATCTGACTCAAGGCTGATAATTATAAAGAAAATATTGTCATTTTATATAAAAACATTATAATTTTTTAATTTAAAAAAATTAGGTTGAGATACACTAGCTGAATGGGCCTGGTTGTGCTAAAACTCAAGTCGAGCCCAACCCCAGCTAAAATTGCCAAGCCAGACTGATTGTCATCTCTAGAAGACTGAAAGTAATTTTAGTTTATCTAATTTTAAGAGTTTTTATTCTTCAAAATTTATTTAAAAATATTTTATAATTTTTTAAAAAATAATATTTTTACACTTATTTTAAAAAGGTAAAAAAAGGAAGTTATATAAATAATATAAATAAACCCATGGTCAATTAATTAACTATTAAGTGTAAAGTTTATTTGATTACCCACCAATCAATTACGTGATGGAAGACAACAAATATTTGATTTGATTTGATTTAAAAATAAATAAATTATAATTAATTGCTAAAACTTTGATTTTTTAATTTGATCAATTAAGAAAATTAAATAATTATTCAAGCCCTAATTAAAATTTAGACTAACTTTTTCTTGAATTCAAATTCGAACGTTATGAAACTCAATTTGTGATTCCTTACTAACAATGTTAAATTTATTTTAGGATAATTAATTGTGTAAGTCACGTCATGACTTAACTTACACTTGGACGGCGTAAATGTCACAGGCATGACATATGAGTCTTTTTATTATTTATTTTTTAGTTTTTATTATTTTAATTATTCTACTATTAGTTTAATAAAATTTAAAATAAATTTTAATTTTAATTATGCTACTCTTAATTTTATTAAAAAATTAAAATTAAAATTAAAATGATAAAAATTAAAAAAACAAAATAATTACATTTGTTTAGTTTGTATTTGTGTCATAAGCGTCATGCTTGTAACACATATTTTCAGTTTTTATTTTTATTTTTAAGATAAAATTTTAAAATTTATTAAAATTATTAACTAATTTCTAAATTATATAAAAATATTAAATTAAAATAAAATTTTGATTTATACATAAACAATTAATACTAAACGACTAATTCTACCAAACAACTGATGTTATTCGCTGGTCAAATCAACTGATATAATCATCTATCAGTTAACAGCTAATACAATAAGCCAATTGTCAAACATATCGAACACAATCACACAGATTTTGCCACCAAAAACACAGTGTTCTGTAAATGAAGAGACACTTCTTTTAAGCTAAGATTAACTAAAAAAATGGTTAGGAGCTCACGTAACATACAGGTTAATGATAAATATAGCGTAACTAATCAAAATATTGAATCGAACACAAATTGAATGAATCAAGTTTAAATGAGTTTTAGGCTATTTTCTTCTTATGGCACCCAGTTAAGGCCGATTAACAGACAATAGCAACTAAGTAAAAAGCTAAACTTTAAATAGTTAGGTCCTGTTTGGCAATCAGCTGATTGCATTAGCTGATAGCTGATTCTATCATTGATTAATTTACAGCTGATTATATCAGTTGATTTGTCCAGTGAATAACATCAGCTGTTTATTAAAGATGTTTGGTAAAATTAGTTGTTTATGTGTAAAATGACTTATAAGGGCATGATTTTAAAAAATAAAGGCATAGGTATTATATCTTAGTATCTTTTTGAATATTTTCGTAAGAATTTAGAATTTGGATATTTATCTTTACAAAACACTAAGTTTATAAATCTAATAAAACAAATAGAACGTAGAACATATAATAATTAAATTTAATATTTTCTATGATTTAAAACTAATTAAATAGTTTTAGTAAATTAATCAATTAAAATAAGTTGTTGAAATCTAAATAAATTATTCCACATATATAATATATTGTATAATCTATATACATTTTACAAGCATTCTCTGTAGAAAAAAAACTTTATTATAAATATTCAAAATGTTTAATATTACATTAATATGCACGAGGGCTAATATAATAATAATAAAAAAAACATTTGGGGATTTTGCCGTCTTGCCTCTAGGGTTTCTCTCATGAGTGCAAGTTTTGGTCCTGCCGTTTTAGTGCAAGGGAA
>JANKOE010000002.1:1007697-1018885 GCA_026284465.1 Erythroxylum citrifolium | reverse complement strand
TTGCGGAAGCCTTGTCGATTAGAGAGGCTTTATCATGGCTTAAACAGCGTAATTTGGATAATGTTTTGCTAGAATCCAATTGTTTAGAGGTTATTGAGGGTCTCAATTCTAGTTCCTCTAATTTTTCCGAAGTTGGTTTAGTGCTTTCTGACTGCCAGGAGTTTAAGACTCAACTCCAGCAGCTGTCCTTCCTATAGATGCCTCGAACTGCTGATAGAGTCGCTCATTTTCTAGCAAGGATATCTCTATTGTGTATGCAGATCGTTTTACTTGGCCTTCGCTGCCAAGTTTTCTTTCTTCTGTTATTGGTTCTGATGTTGTTTCGTCTAGGAGTAATTTAGAGGAGGTCTAGGTCTGGGTGTATGGGGCAAAACCTATTGGCTTGGGTATTAGTTTTTGCCTCTTCTATATGCTTCTATGTTGTTTCGTGATAGTTTTAATGTCAAAATAATAATAATAAAAATAAATTAATCAATTTTTTAAATTAAATTTAATATTTTGTTTTATAATTTATAAATTAATTAAACAATTTTAATAACTTGATCAAATTTTAAAATTAAAATTTTTATCATAATTTTTTATAAAATTAAAATTAAAATAATATCCAAAAATAAAATATGTCATAGGCAAACCTAATTATTTTATTTTTTATCATTTTAAATTTAACTTTTTATAAAATTAAAATTAGTCATAATTAAAATTGAAATTTAATTTAATTTTTTATTAAACTAATAGTAATATAATTACAATTAAAATGATAAAAATATAAAAAAAGAGTCACAAAAGAGACTTAAGTGTCACCCTTGTGAATTGTGTTGACATACGTGACACTATATCATGGACGTGACAGTTATGTTTGAAGAGAAAAATTAAGGGACTGGATTGCTTAAAATTTAAGCAAAAACGACGGCATTTTTTGGTTGAACAAAGTTAGAGAGAATAAGGTTGGACAGAGAATCCTGTGTCTCTTCCGTATGCTTCTTGAAAAGTTCAATCATCATCCTTGAATTCTCTGTTCCATAACAAGGTTAACAATTCTTTACCTATAAAATTTAAGTTCTTAAGTTTTCATAAGTGAAATTTATATTTTAAAATTAAAATTAAATAATGTAATCTATTAATTTTTAAACTGAGTCTATTAAGTATCCCCGAGTCTCGACATGTCATGCACGTCAAAAAGGCCCAACACCATTGCAATTGATATGTTTAGACAATGTTTTAAAAATCAAACTGAAAGTTAAATCGGTAAAATAAGAAATTTAAGGTTTAAAATATTCAACTGATATTAGATCATTGTAAAATCGGTTAAAGATTAAATAAATTAAAAGAGACTGTACTTTATTTAAAGTTTAATTGAAAAGGGATATTTTAAAATAAAAATTAATATATTTATTTTGGTTTATAAAAATTGATTAGTTTACGAAAATCAACTAATTAATTAATAAGCTGATTGATGTTTAACAATAAAAATTATTAAAATAAAATTTATCAGAAAATTAAAAGCTAAATTAAAAAATTAATCGATTCAAAATTTTTATTCCGAATTAGTTTGGTTTTTTAATCATAAATTGTCACTGACCAGTTCCAATGCAAAACCTATACACCTAGGAGTTGCTTAACATGCTAATTTCCTATCTCTAAGTATCAATAAAAAAAAAATCCCCTTCAGCTAAAGTTTCAGAACCAAGATTTTACGTTTCTCTTCACAGAAAACTTGAATTTCAATCCAATAATTAAAAAAAAAACTAACCATGCCCTTTTGAACTCATGATTCTGTTTCGAATGTATGATCAAAACAAAACCAAACAGTTTGTACCACCGTGTTTTGATCAAGTTCAGAGGCTCTGACGCCTGGATAAGACCCCGGAGACCGATGGTTTGGCATCGACTTTGAGATTACAGAGTAAGACATAGAAATGATGTGTGGAGGTGGAGGCGAGAAACCGGAGATGAAACTGGCATTTTCTGCTCTTTGTGTTCTTCGAATTGGCTTTTAAACTCCGTCCTGGACTTCACTTCCTCTAGACATAAGGAGTCAACAGAGTGAAATTCGTAATCTTTGATTATTTGGATTGCTTCTAACGTTATTAGCTATTGGGATTCATTATCATACGACTGGATCTAGTATTCATAAATCCAATACCCTTACAACGAGTAAGAGTATGCAGGAGAAATAAGAGTTTCTAAGAAAAAATATAAGAGTTGTGCTCGTGAGACAGAAGAGCTAAAGAGGGCTTTATTATCTCGTCCATCGTACCTAAATTTTATTTAAGATATACATCAATAATCTAGTCCAAACAAATTGTTTGCCAATTTGATTTAACCAATTAGCCAATTTAGTGTCATAGTTTCTTTGTATGCCCCTCAAGAGATCCCTGAATAATATCATGACACCATCTCTATAACCACCTATTTCAGGTCCATCGTTATGCTGTTTGATCTTAGAAAGCCCATCTTTAGTGAGGTTTTGGGTTAGACCAAGTGTTTATAGGATGAGGATTGGCACATGTTTATACAGTGAGGATTGGCAAAAAGGTTCGGCAGGTCCTAATCTAAAGTTAGCAGGCCCCAAAAAAAAGAAGTTTTGGATAAATGGCTTAAACCTATTTAAATCTAAATGTTTATTCTTCTTTTTACCCGACAAGCTCGAGCTTACTTTTCCAATACTTACTTGAATTAGGTTTCAAAACCAAATGTTCCACATCTAATGAGACTTTCAATACTTACTTGAATTAGGTTTCAAAACTAAGGAATCAGATTCTAAATTAACTTTACTTTCCTGTTAACCAAACGGAGCCTAAGTTCAAACCATAAAAAAGACGACATGACCAAGCCACATTTCAGACCGTTACCGTCTCTGAACAAAATAAAGCACTTGCTCCCACGAACAGTGGAGAAAGTCAACAACGTAGGTGGCGTTGAATGTTGAACATTAGTTACCCAAAGCAATATAATAAGCTTACTACTGGAAAACACCATTTTTGTGGGGGAGGGGGAGTAAGTGAGGGACTGAAGTAAAGATGAACAAAGTTTGAAAATGACATACCACCAAACAGACATAATTGGAGGGCACATGAGAGGAATGACAATGATGTTGAATATGGGTCTCAATGCCCCTATGGAATTGGACACAGTTTTGTCCTTTGAAATGAATGTGGGTGATTTCTACAGTTCTTCTTCTTCTGCTTCAAACACAAAAACGTGGAATCCAAGGCTAAGGGCGGAGCCTAAGCCAACCCCTCATGCTTTTCCCTTAGGCTTTTTGTGGACCCTTTTCCTTTCTGGGGTTCGACCCTTTTTTGCTTTGCTTGTAGTTGACACAACGACATCAACATGTCCTGAAGAAGGAACTGCGTAGAAATTACTTTCGCAAGTCTTTGTATAGTATAGTAACTGAAATGGGCATTACTATATGTATTGAATCTCAACTTTGGTTGCCCAATTCTAATTCAAGCACATGAACCTTGACCTGATTAGGACTCTTGAATATTTATCTTTACTATACATGTTCTTCTAAAGCTGCATTGAGCATTTGGGTATGTTACTTTCGAAAGTTTGGGAGGGGCGTGGTAGGTAATGCTTAGTTCTGTTTAGACTTATACTTTAGTTGATTGTCTTTTTCAAGGATTTTATAACCGAAATTGTACTTTATTGGCCTCAAGTGGTCAAAGGGTAGGATTAACAAGTTTTGTTCGTTTTTTTAAATTATATTTTAAACAATTAATTCATCAAATAAAATATTTAAATTTAAATTATATAATTTACAAATTATAATATGTATTCACAATTTTATGTATTTATTTAGACAAAGGGTAAGTGTTGCCCTTTTTAGTATTTTATTTATATATTTAAATTGATAATTTGTCAAATTAAATATTAAAATGTAATTACATAATTTACAAATTATTACATATATTTGATAATTTATTTATTTATTTTATTAATAAGGTCTAGACTCTTAAAATTAATGCGAGTTATCATGAATCGTACTTTTATTCAATTAGGTAATTAGAATGCATAATTTATAATTTAATATATATTTAAAAAATATTTAATACACAATATATATTTATTGTAATTTTATTTACGTAATTATTTAGCGTGTCAGTTTTACTTATTTACTCTTTAACCTATATCACTTTTTTAATGTCACATCTACATGTGGATTTATCAGACCTCTCAAAACCCTGCCTTATTGCGAAACTTCGGGTGTGATGATGATAGAATATGATATGATATGAATTTTTTAAAATTAATACAAATTATAAAAGGTCTTTTCAAATAAAGTTTATATTGGTATTTATGTTTATGAATATAACGTAATTTTGAAGATTTTAAGTTCAATCATAACCACTAAAGTTCTAATTTGATGGGTGGTTGTACCAAAAGTCATGGAACATAGAATGTGACTCCAATTATGAAAAATAAAAAGGTTTATATTTCTTTAATAAATGTTCAAAGTTGATGATAAATGTCGTGCCTCTTTGCATTGATTAGTCCTCAGGAGCATTATCCTTAGTGGATCACAAGCAATGATAAAATAAGAAAATGAACATCGCACATGTTTAATCAATCCTTTGATCAATGATGCGATAACATATCCTATTTAAATACAAATAATGTTCTATTCCACGCATCTTAATTCACGTTTAGGCATTAATCTTATCTACATCCCCAACTAAGTTTTATTAAACGCATAAAGGCATTTTGTCATTTGTGTAACTTAAATGATCTATTAAATTAAAAAGAAAGCAACTTTTAATATATTTCATTTTAATATGTTTGATCAAAAGTTAATGAAATAAATTTAGTTTTATAAATTTAAAATCAAATTCAATTATGGTCAAATTATATATTCGTCCTCCGTTTAATTCGTACTTAAATTTAAGTTAAAATTTTCTAAAATTGAAATTATAGGCGTATTATCACCACTTAAAATAGTGGGGTAGAAATAAATAAAAATAAAAAGATAAGGACTAATGCAATAATTACAAAGTGTATCTTAAATAACACAATTAAAATTTTTAATTGATTTATTATCTCCTAAAAAGAAAATTTAGGTAACTCAATAATCTACTAAATTAAAAAGAGACTGACACTTAGAATAATAAATTAGCTGGGCACTTAGCTCATTTTAATTTAATCAATTATAATATATTAAATATGAGTTTAATTTAATTTAATAAATTTAAAATTAAGACTAGATATTTAATTTTGGTTGAATTAAGATTTGAGCAATCATAATGATAGTAAAGGAAATCGATCTTATCTATTGGTAGCCCATCAAACTCCTACTAAAATTTGATAAAAATTTCCTAACATAGAGAAAGAACTTCGTGTTATCGACATCAACAATAATAACATCCAATAAAAATTTTGCTAATACGCGAGATTTAGGAAGATTCAGTAATAAGCAACTTTACTCGTAATTAATAAAAAAACTATTTTCAGATGACTTACATGAAAAGATAGAGAAGAAAAAAATGTACTAATAATAATAAGAAGAAAAACAAGGAGGAAATTAATAAAATCAAGAAATTAATACCAAACACCTTATACATTTAATATAGAGAATAATAAATATATAGAAATAAAGAGATTGTGATTTAAGCAATAATAACAAACTTTATTCTTTTGTGTTTGAATCTTCGATTAACGTAATTTGTAGACTATTGTATCAATTTAAAAGTTTACCCGCGCCTAAAGGACAGTGACTAAGAGTTCCTTTGTTTTTTCCCTAAAAAAAAGGAGTTCCTTTGTTTTTAAAAAAACTTTATCTTAAATAACAGAATTAAAATATAAATCTTTTTGCAATATTTTTTTAGAAATTTGCTGATTGATTTACTATCCGTTGAAAAGGAAATTTGTATAATCGCCGGTGAAGCCAAATTAATTAAAGTGTTAATATTTTATTTAAGCAACGGTAACGTTATTTTCCTGTTCCTTAGGACCCCACAAATAAATATTTATTATTTTGAAAATGCTTTGTTTTTTATTTTCTTAATAATAAACTCTTTACGACTTTTCTCGTTATCCATTTAACGATTAGATACTTTACCTCAGAATCAGCCATCCAAAATACACAGCGGCAGCACTAACGTCACGCGTCTGTCATGCCACCTGTCATCTTTTTGCCCTTGTGGATAATACAGTAAATAGCCAAAAATGGGGACACTTAGCAGTTACGCCCTCTGTAGAAGGGTCTAAAGGTAAATTCATTAGTTATGAAGGATGTACTCACTGGTGATAAGTATTTTGAATCTTATACGAAGAAATGGTAGGATACGGCAGATATAATTTACACTTGTCGAGAACTCTCACCACGCCAGCTCTGTGTTATCGTATCTACGGTGATAAAGCCATGAGATCATACCACTCTCGTGCTGTGGAACACACGTAAGATATTCTCCGTACACTAAGCAACTCTAAAACCAAAGATAAAGCGCAAATTTAAAAAAACGACACAAAAGACTGCCCAGCGCTCTCTCTCTCTTTCGCACACTCTCACTTCCGTTTCCTCCCTCAGTCTCTACTTCGCCGCTGCTACTTGGCGGCGCCGATTATACCGTACGGCTTAGATCTCTCTGAACTCCTCAACTATTTCCTCATATATCGGCTTTTTTTTTCTGTTGCCGTGCATATCGTGTTTTGTTCTCATTCATTATCAGGACCTTGCATTAATAACATCTATAGGTGCCGATATTATCTTCCATTTTAATAGCTTCTCTTGGTATTGCTCTCTAAAGTTTCCGTGATCTTCTAATTTTTTTCTAGAATGATCTTCGCTGTATGTTATTTTCGAGGCTCGGTGTTCTGTTGAATCGAATTTTCATTTTCAGATATTGTGTTTAATGTTACTAGTGTTTGGAGTTACCTATGGTTACTTAAGGTCGGTAGTGCGCGAGATTGTTCTAGAAGATGAGTGTTTTTTTTTGTGTGGATCCGTCTCTTCTGTTCTTCATTTACCGTTTTGTAACGGTTTTTTTTTCTCGGATGAAGTTTTAGACCTAGTTTTTGAAGCCGGAGCGAAAACTCTAAAATGTTTTTCTTTTCCTTGTTTGAGAACTTTTTGTTCGATTTGCAGGTGTTCTTCAAATTGATTTGATTTTCTTCGTGATTTTCAGTTTTTATACTCCTTGTTTCTTCATTATTTCTCTGTATCAATTGAAGATTCCTGGATTTTGTTTCTAACTAAATGGAGATCATCAATGATGGAGTCGTGTTAAAGAAATAGTACAATGAGCGATTTAAAGGAAAACTGAGCTCGATTTGACCTTGACAAAGCTGGATCAACTATCAAGACTTACTGATTTGTTCCAAAACCAAACAGGGAAATAAGTACGGAAGGGAAGCTGTTCATTTCCTTAGTTTTGTCCCAATGACTTGAGATTTTATAACTACCGCATTATCATAGATGAGATGAAATGTATTCCGCACTTCTGAATGCTTTTGAATCGGATTTTTCTTCTTTGGTTGTTGTTTAGTATTGCTAGTGTTTCCTCAGTTATTTGTGGTACTTAGGATAGTAGTGAGTTTACGGTTTAGGATGAGTTTATCTCTGCAGATCCTTCTCTTCTATTCATTATTTACTGTTTTGTTGTGATTTTCTGTGAGGGAAATTTTGACCTGGTGTTTGGAGCAAGAAAGAAACTTCAAAAAATTCTTGAACGGTTCTTATGTGAGAAATTTTTTGTTCAAATTTTCTGGTACTCTTTTTAAGAAATTGATGAAACTGAAATAGGTTTGATTTTCTTTCTGATTTTTAGTTTTCCTCCTCTTTGTTTCTTCCTTACTTTATGTCAAATGAAATACTAATGGTGAACTTATCTCAAACAAATATTACAAGGGATCGTAAATGGGAAGCTGATCTCAATTTGGCCTTTATTAGCCATCTAACAAGGCTAAATTGCACTTTCTAATTTGTTTTAAGGACCAAAAAAGAAAAAAAAAGCATAACCTATTCATTCTCTTAGTTTTGTTAAGATGAACATATTATGAATTTCTGAGTGATCAGAGAATCAATTTTGAGGTGGCATAGTTGTCACTATGCTTTTGCTTAGCAAAATTTGCTTCAATTTTCTAGAATTGAGAATGTCAGCTATTATGTTTTACCAGTAATTGAAATTTAACATCATTTTCCTTTTGATTTTGATGCTTCAGATATACAAAATGATTGGATCATTTCTTACAAGAGGACTTGTGTATGTTAAAGATCTAATTCTTTTCTCCTCTGAATTATTGAGATTATGTTTTCAGAGGTAAATCCATCTTAATTATGTATCATGCAGGATGGTTTTAGGCTATGCTTATCCAGCTTACGAGTGCTATAAGACTGTCGAAAAGAATAAACCAGAAATTGAACAACTTCGGTTTTGGTGCCAGTATTGGTAGACTGAATGGTGTAATTTTTTTTTCTATGTTTTGTACTGGATATAGTATTGGGTGTTAACCTGCTTTATCTTCTTTGGTTTGTAGGATTTTGGTTGCTGTTTTGACAGTTTGTGAGAGAATTGGAGATGCTTTTATTTCTTGGTATATGATCTTAGTTAAATAGAGGGTTCTAATTTTGTAGTAAAATTATGAAATGGACGTTCTTATCCTGTTTCCTTTGTTGCTTTCTTGCAGGGTTCCCATGTACAGTGAAGCGAAGTTGGCATTTTTCATATACTTGTGGTATCCTAAAACTAGGGTATGTGTTCATTCGCAATGAATTTTCATTTGGCTTTGAAGCTGATATCTGCGGTAACTGATTCTGTAACCTTTTTTATGTCAGGGAACTACCTATGTGTACGATTCCTTCTTCAGACCATATGTTTCAAAGCACGAGAATGAAATTGACCGCAGCTTGTTGGAACTGAGGACAAGAGCTGGAGATATGGTGGTTTTATACTGGCAGAGGGCTGCGAGCTATGGTCAGACGAGAATTTTTGACGTTCTGCAGTATGTTGCTGCACAGTCAACGCCTAGCCCACGCCCTCCTCAGGTAGGAATATTTCAACTCGATATTTTTCACAATTGCCTTTTTCCTATTGTTTTGATTATTCATGAGATTGTCTGGTGATATATTCTTGCTTGTTCGTTTGATGATCTGATTGGTTAAGTGTCCAAAGTTTGTTGTTTTGATTAAAAGCTTCAAAAAAGTTTTTGAAAACTGACAATAGTTTTTCCATGGATTAGTTATCAGTTGCGTATGTATTTTCAAAAATAAAAGTGCATGTTGGTTTGTTAAGGTCTTCGCTTATGTTACATCCTTTTATCATCAATCAAATTATATCGGTTAACTATTGGAAGTATCACAGCCCCAACAGCAAGGTACGAGGTCTCGCCAAGCTCCGCCCACTCCCAAACGCCAAAATTCTGTTGCATTGAACCGCCCTCAACCAGTGTCCGCTCCACCCGAGCCCGAAGAACCTTCATCTTCTGCTTCTAGCTCGTCTTCGAGCCAGCAGCACATGCAAGTAGAAGAGGTAGGTCCTTCAAATGTATCTGAAACAGCGGCACCTGCCCTTGTAGCTTCTAGTGCGGCCAATGGAAGTGCCTCGTCCGAAACTTCAACCCAGTCAATGCCTAATGAAACCGAAGAAAGGAAGATTGAAGCACCAGCACCAGCTCCTTCATCTTCATTAAATGAAAATGCAAATCCCCCAACAAGGCAGTCTCTACCGGAAGAAAATGGTCGGATTACACGTGCCGGAATGAAGAAAAGAGGGAGCCAAAAGAGTGCTTCTTAGCTCTTTACTAATTTTTGTTTATGGAACTAGCTGTTAATGGGTAGGTGAAATGGTGATTAGAAGCGGATCTCTGTGTTACATTGATGTAAATTTGTCATCTTATTGTCTTTTTTTGTCATTTCATTTGTTGCTTGTTAACTTTTTAACAGGACTCGGTGGGGGGCAGATAAAAGGTCCTGAGCAAAGATTAGGTTTGTTGAAAGCGTTAAGCCTGACTACAAAAGCGTTGTTTAAAAAGGTGCTTTCGCTTTCCTTGAAATCAATTAGGTGCTTGCTTCTACTTAACAACCGACATTTATAAGTGTTAGATGCACACGTTTCACTGAATGTTTTTACTGATCATCCAATCGAAGTGGCACTTAACGTTTTCTTTGTAAATCATTGAAAAGTTGCATTCTAAAAGGTGACAATTGCGTAAAACATACTTCAAGTCTAAAAAAGGCCTTCACTTTAGAAAGCTAACGTTATGGGGCCGTTTAGTGTTGTTCTCGACATCCGATTCTGAGATTGTTTGGATTGTGGTTCTTTACCTATTTTAGTTTTAGCCTTTTTTTCTAAAGAAAAGAAATCAAAGACGAGACATGTTTAATTGATTTTCTGATTTAATTTTTATTTTTAAGTCATAATTCATAAGATTTATAAACAGTGGTTTGTTTTGTTTTTATTGATTAGAAAGAGTACTGCTTTTGTTATTAACTGAAGAGTACCGTTGAAATTATTTGTAATGATTTTTATTTAATTAGTTAATAATGTATATTATCTATTAAATATATTATAATATTGAGCCTGATATATAAAAATTATCTCTAAAAACAAAAACATCATAAAAATTATAATTTCATAATAAAACAAATATAATTAATTAGTTAATATATTAAAAATCAAGTCCTTGTTTGTACTATCTAGTCTAGCGCTTTATTATAAAATCAATAACTTTACTAATAAATAAATAAATTTGTTTTCAATTTCTAATTAGTTTATTATTATTAGTAAAAAAGAACTAATTGATGTTATTTGGTTAAATTTATTTTTGTTTTCTTAAAAGAAATCAAAATTATAAAACAATTAAGTCCCTAGTACTTATCGATTTGTAAGGTTTTCCTTTTTTAAAAGTAAAGCATATTTATTTCCTTATTTAATTATATCTTAAATTTTTAAAAATGAAAGTAATAAATCAAAGAAGTAAATTATTTCATTGTATATACAGTTAAATTAAATATTATTTCATACATTTTCAAAAATTAAGAATTTTAAATTCTTTTATTTTGAAAGAACTCTAATTGTAAAAAGCTTAGGGGTCGTTTGGTTCTACTTATGTTTTTTTGTTGTAATTTTCGGTTTCCGTTTTCAGTTTTTTTGTTTCTGTTTTTCTTTCAAATACAAACAAAAACATGTTTGGTTGTTAATATTAATATAGTTGTATTTTTATCACTGATAATAATTACATTTTAGATAAA
>JANKOE010000002.1:985986-1001639 GCA_026284465.1 Erythroxylum citrifolium | reverse complement strand
GACCATGGAACCGCTTCCTTCAACCCTCTCCAA
Organism: Erythroxylum citrifolium; assembly: GCA_026284465.1. Lineage (NCBI taxonomy): Eukaryota > Viridiplantae > Streptophyta > Magnoliopsida > Malpighiales > Erythroxylaceae > Erythroxylum > Erythroxylum citrifolium. Next base: position 1,001,606 of record JANKOE010000002.1, on the reverse strand, counting down.
ATGGTACGAGCAGAAGAGGTTGTGAAGTCTCCATTTTGAGTAAGAGTCCATATCATCGTGTCTGGAGAGTTATGAAGGGAGATACCTTGCAAATAGCTGATAAGAAGATAGCCAAACCTATGACTATACAAGCGGTCAATCTCCCGCACAACCCATGCTAAAGTGGCATTTTTAGGAATACGAGTACGAACTCCGTTTAATTCATCACACAGCCAAAGGGGACTCATTATATGCCAATTGTCAAACCAAAAATAGATATCTTCTCCATTCCCAATTCTACTCCGAATCAAAGGATAAATCTTTTCACGCAAGTCCAGCAAGCTTTTAAAAATTTAAGAGTGGTCACTCTACCTTATGCTGAATAATAAGTGGATAGTAAGATTTGAACTCACGACTACTTGGTCATAAAGGCTCTGCTATTATATTAAAGTGACTGTTTCACTACAATAACTTAAGCTGTTGTGCATTTGTGTGAGGCCAACTTAATTAGTTTTATATGTTGACCGATACTTGGAGTTAGAAAATAATCTCAGTATAATCGAATTGAAGTCATCAACCAAACGCCTGTTTTTGTCCTTCTCTTCTTAAATTTCCTTCCACTAACGTCAGTTTCTTTCTTTCTTTCTTTTACCCTTTCTCCTTTACGGATTAGCATCAAAACGTATGTGGTGGCCTTTCACTCGCACTAATGTCGGGTCATGAATTGAAAATATACAAAGACCAAATTCACTTCCACTCGTGGGAGCTCAAAGTGCCCGTTGCCATCTCAGAAAGATCGTCTTCATTGACAATAGATTTACCGTTTTACCAATTGGTTAGTTGCGCTATGACCATGCACGTTCCAAGTGCTTAAGGCTATGCTTCGCACTTATCTATAAGGTATGGTCCCTATTATGCTGTATTAGAAAACTAGGTGATAATATGAATGTCAGGCTGTGAAGATCATGTGGTTGAAAGCAAAAGGCCGGCCTCTTCTTGAAATCAGCTAAGCGTGCTGTGTTGTTGCACACTAAAGGTTCCGTCCGTTGACAATTTTAAATATAGAATATGACTACTTATATTATATATTTCTTTGAGTGTAGCTTACCCTAACTGAAGAATTTAACAATTTAGTAATCTACGAATAAAATTTTGGGCTCCATTTCACCTGGGGGCAATATATATCTTCACCTTCACTAGATAGCATCAGTACCTTTGCTATTAATTAATTCGAATACATACGATAGATTAGTCACTGCAAAAATTAGTTAAATAGATAATTATTTAAGGATTGTCATAAGCAATATTAAGTCATGGCCTTAACCCCTAATATTTAGAAATCAAATATGATAATCGTTTGCGTAATTCAGATGTGGTGATGAACTGTTTTATTCGGCCGCCGCTTACCTTTACGCTGCTACAAAATCTGTAATTATAAGGTCAACTATACTATACAGCTCTTACTTATGGAACCAAAAAATGAAACCTGACGTATTCATATAATTACGCTTCTGAGGAAGACTGTACTTTCTGAATTTTGTTAAGTGTACAACTAGTGGTACGACAATTACGGCGCCGGATAAAAACTATTGGCATATGCTTTTGAAATTGAAAGCGTATGGACGTAAGATTCAATTTCTGTTTTAAAATAGGGCGCTTGTAGAATATTGTTTTCTTTCTTCTGATGTCTGAACCAATCTTGAAATCACACCTACTCTTTCTTTGCGTATGATATGTCGTTTGGGTGAGCCCGCCCCAACCTAGTTTTGTCTCCTATGATACGTAAAGTGATCCCTAGCTTTCTGTGGAGAATGCGGGAGTCGAACTCAGGACCTCAAGGTTTTGTTGGGTGCATGACTCACGTCTCTTACCATTGAGCTATTATTCAGCAGCCAAAGTCATACAGAATCATGGATCCGAATAGTAATATTCAGCCCTTTCAGAATCAGACTGAACCAATATGTACGTCAAAAGAATCGGAAAGGTGTTATACGCTAAGTTATTGAATATAGACTCGGTTAGCTTCTTAGGTTTGTTACTTCTATGTCAGCCTGGAAACAACATTAATTATATTTTGTTGACTATATCTACTTTAATGTTATAATTTAACTATATCCTAATTGCCTGTTTCTCATTCCCCCGTAGTCATCTCGACAAATTATTGTCCGAATTGGGCTGATGAACTATTTTCTCAGCATCTCAACCAAGTCCAGAGCTTGATTAAGTATAGACCGTTTCCATTTCTCAACTGCAGCTTTTCAAAAAGATCGGCAATAAGATATAGTTAAAGCGTGTTTAAGGTATAAACAGGGAGGAAAATTTCTGCAAAGGTTGACTCATAGGTACGGGCCAGCTCTTTGACCAATCAAGAATGGCGGACACAACGAGTATAGTTGTTGGAAAGTCAAACTTTACTCGCAAAATATCAGGAAGCCGGAAGGAGTCGTGGCTGGAAAGAATAACTGTTGGCTTTACTCGAAAAATATCAGGAAGTTGGAAGAGAGGCTTTTCTTACGCGTCGTGTGGATTTAGTCAAAAGAAGAATACAAAAAAGGTTCCTAAACGAATGAAGAATTTAAGAAATAAAAGTAAAATTTGAGTGGAGATTGGATGATCTGTTTAAAGAAAATGTGATGAGATAAACTATGGGGAATCAATCTTGTTTTGCGTTGTAAAGAGAAAAAGGACTAGACATGAAGTGGAGGGGTCAGATCAGATAGATGGTTGAAAAACTGAATCCAATGTGACTCACTAGGCATTTGGATCCACACGCACACAACACACATCTGCCTCTTTCCCAGCAATTCCCTGCTCTGAATGGTTTTGGTCGTGCGCGTTAGGAAATGGCATGAACTGGTAATACATCCACCTTTGTCCCAGTCAAAAGAGTAGGCAATTATAAAAGGGATCGAACAATTGGGTGCGTCTGGATACTAACCAATCAGCTGAAAACCACAACGTTTGGAGAACAGCGTTTCAGTGAGCTTATTGAAACTAACCAGCTGAAAACGAAAACGCTGCAATATACCAACGTTTTGGTCTATAAGCTTAAATGAAATGAATTAAAATTTAACTATACCCTTTCTTAAGTTAATGCATGCATATATGTTTGTTTAATGTATCATTTGGGTTTAATTGATCATGCTTTAAAATTGATTATTGAATATTTACAAATTTATTTTATCTTTTTTAATAATATTTAATTATTTAATAGTTCTTTTGGTGTAGTATAATTATTTTAAATTATTATATATAAACAAATAATAATTTAATAAAATGTTTTTATAATATATATATATATATATTACAATTTTATATAATTTTTGAATAATATTCACAAACTAATTCTATTACTCATTTTATATTAAGACATCAAATAATTTTAAATTAAGTAATAAATATCAATATTACGATGATAAAATAATATTTATATATTTATTTTGTTAAAATAGTTTAATTCAAATTAGTAAAACTAATTAAATAATAAATATCAATATTATTCATTATGATGATAATGATGATGTTGATTATTGTTATTAAATGTTTTATATTTTATTAAAGTTAATTTTTATTATTATTTTATAAATTTAATTTTTGTAAAATTAAATATCTAAAATTTAAATTCTTATAAGAATATTCAACGAAATACTAAGATATATAATATTCATATCCTTATATTTTTTTTAAAGTCATATCTTCATAAGTCATTTTATACATAAACAACTAATATTAAACAACTAATTTTACCAAACAATCAAATGATAAACAGCTACTACAATTCACTGGTCAAATCAGCTGATTTAGCTAAAAAAATTGGCTAACAATTAATGCAATTAATTGATTGCCAAACAGGACCTATTTGAGCCAACCTAAAGTCAACATGATAAATTTGTATTTGACCAAATTAAAATTTGAATATTCGAATCTGATTAGACTCCCACATTCAATCGCGATCAAGTTCGAGCTCAACATGTCGGGGCTAAGTATTAAAAGCTCAGAGATTAAAAGAACATTTATTGAATAGAAGTTACAATAATTCCCACTGTCATTGTAATACCATACATTACAATATCCATGGAAACCAGGTCAAAATCCTACCAGTAGTTGTTTTACTCGCAGGATTGCAAGTTTCCAAGAGCATTATGGCACGTATTTGAAGCTAAAATTGGGAAACGACAAAGAAATATAAATTTAGCTGATTCAAACTTAATGTACACATGCAGTATGCAGGTAAAGCACCAAAGATCACAGTATCATTCTTTTCAAGATGGGGTTTGTTGATTGCTGCATATTCTGGTCCCGCTAAGAATATAACCTCCAATCGCGCTCATCTGCATGCACGGATGAGTTCTTGACGGAAGAACCTGCATTTTTCTCGCACAATGTATGCCGATATCAAAATACTTAATGTGCATGTTGTGTCTATATGAAAGAATGTTGATTAGGAGTGTGACTATTGGGTAGCTCACAGACCTGGTACTCGCGTAGCCATGGTTCTGAAATTTGCAAACTAATTGCCATTTTTTCACACTGTAGATTGTGCATGCATGTTGCAAGAGGCTGCATTGGAAAAGTAAAGTCAGTCATCTGCCCAAATAACACAATGCTCGTAAATTCTCATGATTTCAAAGAAAATGACCTGAAGATACTGATGGTAGATGGCAAATGGAGCTGAATATGATAGAAGGGGCACAAGATCCTTAGCTAAGCTCCATGGGTCGGAATCTGGAGCAGCAATTATCAGACTGCACAAAGTTCAAACTATTAGTCACGAATAATATCTAAAGCGAGATCCTCATTTGTTCACTTTCTATCTACCATGAAAAGCCGTTTCTTCTCCACAACTCGACAGCTTCTTCTGATGCCTTTTCTCCAGGTTTAGGGGCTTTGCACATTTGGCTTACTTCAGAAACAGAAGTCTGAGGATCCAAATCAATATCATGCTCAGCCAAGTGCGATGCTTCTGTGTTAACGGATGAATCTTGAACCTGCAAGAATTTTGTTCCCCCACTTGTTGGAACACAACAAGAAAAGATTCACACAGGAAAGAAGTGCACTTACTTTTGAATCATCTTCAATTCCGTTTTCATGCTGATCAATTTTCTCGGAAATTTCTGCTTGACCAAGACATAGATCATCCAGAGAAGCCCGTACAATCCTGGATTAAGTAAATTACCAGAATTCTCAAATGGAAGTCTTTTGAAGAATAGCAAAATAAGTGCTTCAAATGAAAGTCTGAAATTAAAGAGCATCCATTTAAAATAGATAGTATTGCACGTCAGGCCCTCCCTCCAGTATATGGAAAAGACTCGACCAGAGTACTACCAAGCCTATGCATAACATTGAATCTCCAGTACCTAGCAACCAACCAGGGAGGTGGTAGCATAGAATACATTTCTAAAGAATTGCGACTAACCGCCCCCAGAAAAAATTCCACTATTCTAGTGTGTATTCGATAAATTAAATTTTCTTTGGTTAAGAAAACCGAAGGAAGATTGGTGATTCCTACTACTGAAATGAAGACTCGTATTCACTTTCTCTATTTGCAAATATGATACTAGAAAAGGTTTACCTTTTGTAGATTTCATTATTGAAGTTGAATATCTTCACTATTTCCATTGGATGTGGAGTATTTCCAACATATGTATTGCACACATAGCCCATTCCTGTTAAAAAAGAAGATTATTTTAAACATGTGTTCTTTTTAAGTTCTACAATTAAAGTACAAATTCTTTTTCTTTGTCATCCAACTCAAGCTATAAATAGTCTGGTCTATACAGCTGAGTGCTAACCTCCTAACCGCTCCGCCACAGCCCCAGTGAGAAGGCCACCAACCATATCCATCACAAGGACATCCGAGTTTGCAGTAACATTAGCCATTGAAAGCATCAGGGATAACGCATCTACTCGCAGGTATCTGTATCACAGGCAAAGAAATCATGCACAAGGACCCAGTGTGCACTTAAATAAGTGAACCTCAAACAAGTGTGAGTAAGAAAAGAAAAAGAAACTTGGTCACCAGAAAATCCCATAAAACATTAATATAGCAACCTGCTTACTTAATATGTTACAATGAAATTAACTAGGAATGAAAAAAGTTGAACTTAAATGGGTAAAAAGGATCCAAAAGTAGAATTACCCAATTCTAGCTGGATACTTCTTGAAGTATGCTTCGCATATGCTGAAACGAACAATAGCAGCACAATATCAGAAAGTTTATTTATCAGATAAAAATCATTACTAATGAAACAAGATTTTCTAATAATGTTATTGTTATGAAACAAGCAAAGAGTAAACATATACAACAAATATCATTGAATGCAACGGAAAACTTCTGAGTAATTTCACGGCAGCTCATTATTAACACCGCCATATAAGGTCTTGAGTGTCTGAACCATGATATTCACAACAAGACAGAACATGTATTCATTAAGAAGCAGCTCTTTTCAACCATACATGTTTGCCAGCCCTCTCAGATTCTTATGAATTCAGATGTCGCTGAACTGAAGCATTAACTAATATTAACTAGAACATAAGAATGGATTACCTACGAGCAAAAGGTCGCCTTAGAAGGACTTTAGGCGCATACTTCTTTTGCTTCTTAAGTCTATACTTCTCCTGCATGAAAACTAGATATCAGATAAATTTCAAATCAAACACATATTGGCATCAAAAAGCCTGTATAATACATGAAAAACATGCCTGTGAGAACAATGTCTTCTTATCATATGTTGTGCTGTTAGCAATCAGAGCTTCAATTATCTCATCACCTTTGGCACCCTGTCTGATCAAAAGTACCAAAAACTCTCAGGAGAAACATATTAATCTAACGATAGGATTGCTCATACAATCGATGACTAATCGATCTAAATACTAATGCCACCATTAATCCATACGGAAAAAATTAGCAAACTAACCCATTACGATGTTGGACTTCTCATTAATAGCTTTAATGAACATATCCAATACATTGCTTGGAATTTATTCCGAGTGCAAGACATCGAACCAGGCATGCGAATATGATGTACTCACCTCCGCATTTCATCAATGTCCTCGCTACTGAGGCTTTGAGCTTTATTATTATCAACAAGAGCTCGATTATCCTTGGACTCATCCATTAGTTGACAATCCCCTTTCTCTTCAGCACTATTACCTATAGTACAAAACATAATCAAACTAGAAAAAGTTTTGAGGAAAAATAAAGGAACAGAACAACACATTAAAATACTCTCGAAGAAACAATTAAAACAAGAACTTTTAAACCGATGTGATCATGAAGAGTACTAAATTCACAAAACAATGCCACTGACGAAGTAAACCAAACAAAACGAACAAAATCCTGAGGAACAGACCTTCTTTGGAGGGAAAAACTCGACACAAAGCCGAGCCATCCTTCCCGTACTCAATTTGGAAGACAGAACCGAACGGACAGCCAATCAATGGCCGCAATGAGTAATTCTTGTTGCCAATTGTCAGTGTCCTAAGAATTGCAACGACCCCATTAACGTAATCACCCACGTGATTAAAAGAATTTTAAAACGAATCGTGGCGGCAAAATAACTTACGATCCCGCCGTGAGCCTAGCGAACACCAGACGGTCACCGTCGTTAACGTCGAGCAACACACTGCAACCTTCCCATGTCACTCTCGGGTTTTGGGTTGCCTCCGATTTGACGTTAAGCTGGGACATGCTAGTTCCTTGTTAAAGAACACCAGAGTCAAAAAAATGTAGCGAAAGATCAACAGAGAGTACTTAGAAGTAGTCTGACTGTACAAAAGTTAGAGAGTTTGGAGAAGAAAGAACGAAATTTAAGTTAGAAACTGAAACAAAAGACTTTATCAAAGCATAAAACCCAAGTTTGTTAGGGTTTAAGCTTCACGAGAGGGATGAGAAGCCAACGGCAGGTCGTTTAATATGTCACTATGGTTTTCCAAAAAACTAGTTTAGCCCATTTTCCATTCAAAGCATTCAAGAAAAGCTCCCATTAATTAGTAACACTGAGTTTGGTTGGATAAATTTTTTTAAATAGAATTAAATGAAGTAGAATGGTTTATAATGGAATGGATTGTAAATGAATATAATATTAAAAAATTATTATTTGAGAAGATAGAATAGTTCATAATAGAATACAGTGAAATGTTGATTGGATGGAAGATTTATAATGCAATATAGTATAAAGTTGTTTATCATTTTATATTCCATTCTACACCTCTTAGAGATTTTTCAATTTTATTGTTTAGGATAAAAATGGATGTAATATGAAACTCTCGTATTTCATTTCATTCCATTATAAACCTTCCTCTCAAACGATAGGATAATATTACATTCCAATTCATTCCATTAATAAACCTCCAACCTAGCAGAACCTAACGTTACTCCTATGTTATAAGTTCCGTCACAAAGTTGAGAAGCTTTGTGCACCGATGCATTAACTTTTTAATGTTTAAAATCTATTTGTAAGATGAAAAATTTTATAAAGTTAAATTGATATTAGAAGTAATAAAATTAGTATATAATAAAGATTTAATCAAATTAAAAAAAATTTTAAAAAGAGACTAACCTTAAATAATGAAAAATTACAGTTTAATTAAAAATAAATTGTTAAATAAAAATAATTTATTTTAGTTTATAAAACATGATTAGTTTATAAAATTTGACTGATTAATTAATAAATTAGTTAATTTTTAATAATAAGGATTATTAAGATAAATTGAATCAAAAAATGAAAAAATTAACATATTCAAATTTTTTATAATTGAATTAACTAAACCGATTCAATTTTTAAATTATTTCTTCTACTCGAAGAGAGAATAATTTTTATGCTTATGAGTTTGAAATTAGTCATAATTCTAACTAAATTCGACCAATATTTTTGGTTCGTTCCAAGAAATGAGTATGAAATAAACTATTAACATAATCATAGTAAATTACATTTGTAAGAATTTAGAGGGCGAGCTTTCAATTGTGACCATTAGGTCATAAGCTCGAGCGATATAAACAACTTCTTCGTAAAAATGCAAAAGAAATATTACGTAGATCATAATCATCCTCAGACTCTCTCAAAATGGGAGCTTTATGAACCGGCTATATTGACCCTTTTTACATTTTGTAAGTAGTTAAGGCCTCACCTAGATCCTTAGGATAGTAAAATTCCAATGCACGTGCGTCCGCTGATAAATTATAAAGCATAACGTCAGGCCCCAGGCCTAGGTAATAGCATGTGTGCAGAAATTAGTGTATAAGATTCGCAAATCGTTTCATGCAATTAAGATAATTACGGTACTCTAACTAATCCACCTTATTAGCATGCAAGATTCGAAAACAGAGAAGATTGCTTTTTTTTGTCCGTAATTATTAGTTATAAACTAATTGTAACATCTCATATATATTAAAGGTCATTAGGATGATAAATTTTGGCACCGAGCTTAAATTTAGTTATATTTAATTGACCAGTTTATAGGTCAAATTTAAGCTCATACTGACTTGAGACCTAATTATTCTAAACAAAACAATATCGTTTTATTTAGAAGAGCTTAAATTTAATTATATTTAATTGACCGGTTCATGAGTTAAACTCAAGCTCATACTGACTCAATACCTAATTATTCTAAGCAAAACAATATCGTTTTATTTATAATAATTAGGCCTAAGGTAAGTCTGGGCCTGAGTTGCTCAGACCTGGAGCTAATTAAAAAGAATACGTTGTTCTATATGTTTATTTTATAAAAATTATTTTTAGACAACCTTTAATAAACATAAGTAGTATGAACATAAAAAATGAATTAATCAAATATTAATAATATGATAATTTAACTCAGCTTTTAAGCCAGACTTGAATGAATTAAATTGAAAATAATCATAATAAATTATTTATTTATGTTGAATTTAGTTATTTTAAGTTTTTGTTTAAGAGTTGTATTGAATTTTTATATAATTAACACTTAACTAGATTAGATGTTTATATTACATATATTTCGTTGTTATTTTTTATTTTAAAAAAATATTTTTTGGATAAAAAAAATAAAGATAATTTTTTCAACAATTTTAAAAATTGAGATTTTTTAAACTACAAAAGAGGTTTATTTCTTTTATCCTAAAATATATTATACCAATAAGTGAAATATCACCTAACATCAAAATTAATTAAATGGTTTCGGTGGCAATTATGCATAGACGGTTGTCGGGTCATATAAGAAGCAGACGACAAGGGAACACCGTCGCTCTCTAATTTAGTTAAGCAAATAGTTGGCAGAGGAATCTAATATCTGACTTCCAACAACTCCCTGAAAGATGGCATCTCTAATCTCTTGTTGCTTGCCTTTTGTAGTTTTCGTATCATTGTATAATCACATCCGTATACCTAGGCCTACACTTTCTTGCATTGCATATGTATATAATCGTGAAACCGGTAATTGGAACAATTGGAACATGCAGGGTTAGGTCGGATTAGATAGATCAAACAACTTAAGTTAGAATTTAAAATTTAGTTAAGTTAGAACTTGTTTTAGGAGGAAGTTTCACATCATTTGAACTATAACACCTAGTAAAAATTTTGTTAAGATATAAAATTTAAAAAAGTCTAATAGTAAGTTAGATCGAGTCGAGTAGTCCAAATCTCAGCTCGACCTTAACCCGAAGTTTGAAAAATTCAAAAAGAAAAATTTAAGCTTGTTTTGAATTTTAATCAAATTGAACTGGTTCGTTAACTTCAGTTAGGTCAGGTTGAAACGGGCCTAGCTTGAAGTTAATTATCAAGCCTTTTTAGAGGTTTGTGTTTTGTATTAAGCTAATGGCACGTAATAGACTGCGTATATACAAATTAAACTTGACAATTGGATACAATTTTAAGTGGTGAGTGACTAATTAATTAGTAGCGAAAGAGGAGGCACTTGGTTGGAGCTTTGTTGATTTGGGCATTTCTCGAAGAGTAAAATGTGTTCATCTTGTCGACCCAAATGGACAGCGGGAGACATGGAAACACTCAAAATCAGCACCAAAACTCTTCCCTATTCCTTCTTCTTGTTTTTTTTAATGTCTCTTCGGCTCATGTGCATTTACTCTTTGCTTCATGTTCGGATCATGGGCCCAGTTTTTTTTTCATATGCTTAAAATAACCAATATGTCCCTACTTTCCATTTTTTTAATGTGCCAAACCCTAGAATTTCTTTGTTATTCTATTAGTTGGAATCTTTAGTTAAACTTACTTACCCCAAGCCATTAGTTACTTTACCTAATGATAGAATAGTAGGTGTTGCAGTACATGAACCCAGAGAGGCACAAAGACGGAGAAGGTGAGACATATACTGTAAATCTGTAATAACTCTTCTGAGCCATTTTTCCTTTCTTCTCGCGGGGAGATATATCACACACATAAATATATATAAAGTTGAATTTAAAGATTGACATCAAAATTATCAAATTTAATATTTTTATAAATAATTCCCTTTTTTTAGATATATAAAACATATATCATCATTAACACCTTGAGTTGCGAAATTAAGATATATAAAATGCATATCATTGTTAACATCCAGTTGAGGTCTCGCTGAAAATTCAAGTCAAGTGATATAAAACATATGTTATCATTAACAGTTAGTTGAGGTTCCGCTGAGACGTGAAGTCGGAGAGTAATAAACATATATAAACATGGTTATTAATAGAACTGTTTGAATCTAAATTACTTAAATTTATTTTAATTAATTGATCTCAAATAAATTATATCTATATTAATAATTAATGAAAATTAAAAATTTTGTCAAAAAATTTTAAGTTGAAATAAATTAAATCTGCCAATTACAAATTACGTGATGTATATAAGGGGAATGTTGAAATTTTCCAAAAGGAATCAAAATCCTTTGCATGTAACGATAACAAGGAAGTCCAAGCTCCACAAACACATAACGTGTTCTGATATGAGACCTTATCATCTCGCACCAACAGTGCGTTACAGAGAAGAGTCCTCTACCAAGTGAACTTTGCCATTCACTTCACTTGGATAACCAGGGCCTGTCATTAAACGGTCAACCGTCAAACTGAACTGAAGATTGGTTTAGTTGTCTAAATCTCCGAAAGTGGTCTTTGCTTATAAAAAGAAACACACCAGTAGTTAATCCGAGATTAGAGTGACATAATACGATGGAATAATGTTTATAAACTAAAGGCATAGACCCACCAAAACAGGTCCACTACTCACTCTCTTTACTCTCGTTATTACCCTTCTTCTTGGATCTCTCCCACCATTTTCACACAACTCTATCTCTCGGTCTCTCTCTCTTTATCTTTCTCGCATATGACAAGAGAGCCAAGCTTCTACTGCAACTACTTCTTCTTTATCTTCTGTTGCACCTTTCTTGGTTTTAATGGCTATCCTCACGTTCTTACCAGAACAAACGGACTCGAAGAAGAAGAAGCAGCAACTGCCTAAACGCAAACGAAAGCAGATTAATGAGGAAAAGCAGAAGCAGCCATCTTCATGGGACCAAATCAAGAACCTGATAACCTGCAAGCAGATCGAAGGGTCGAACGTACACGACCCTTCCAAGAACTCCTCCACCGGTTACTCGAAGCTGGGTTCTTCCTGCAGGTCTATATGCAGTTTCAAAGACGTCGTTCATGGCAACACGAGGGTTGTTCACAGAGCCGATAACTCGCCGGAGAGTAGCACCGTAGGTCAAGAAGCCGGTTTACTCTGTCGAAAGCCGGTTTCCGGGTCGTCGTCGTCGTTGCCATCAACTAGGTCACTCGCTGAAACGAGGAGATCCAACGGTGGTACGAGTTACACGTCTAGAGGCATGCAGTTCAGGAAGCTTTCTGGTTGTTATGAGTGTCACACGATCGTCGACCCAAGCAGGTATGTGTTTGCTCTTTGTCACGTTAATTGTGTCCTCTCAATTAATGAAAATATATTAAGTACTTTAATAATTCAGGTATCCAGTTCCAAGGACCACCATTTGCACCTGCTCTTACTGCGGTGAAGTCTTCCCAAAGATGGAAAGCTTGGAGCTTCATCAGAAAGTTCGTCACGCCGGTAATTATTCTCCTGACTTTATTACAGTTACTTTTACTTTTTTTTTACACTTTAAATTAACAATTTTACACATTATTAAAAATAATTTATTCTAAATCAGTAATTAATTAAATAATTGGGTTATCATAATAAGCCGCTTCTAAGGTTCTACGTGGGGGGACCATTTGTGTACGTTGCACAGCTGTCCTTATAAGAGAACCAGAATTTACTTCACTTCATGCCATGGTGTGGCCTTTTGTGATGAAAACAAACCGTCACGGTCAGTAACGTTAAAGCTACTTGACCCCACCGACAAGTAGAAGTAGATTTTTCCCATGAATGGATAATATTTCGATAAAACCTTACTCACCGGCATCGGGATTTTTTGTTTTCTTTTCTTTTGTGATGTGAGCAGTGTCCGAATTGGGCCCGGAGGATTCGGGTCGAAACATAGTGGAGATCATCTTCAAATCAAGCTGGCTTAAGAAGGACAGTCCCATTTGCAAGATCGAACGGATACTGAAGGTCCACAACACGCAACGCACGATCCAACGGTTCGAGGACTGCAGAGACGCGGTAAAGACACGCGCGCTCAACAGCACGAAAAAAAACCCCAGATGCGCCGCCGACGGCAACGAACTCCTGCGGTTTCACTGCACGAGCCTCACGTGCTCCCTCGGCGCACGCGGCGCGTCCAGCCTGTGCGGGTCGATTCCCGCCTGCGGGGTGTGCACGATCATCAGACACGGGTTCGAAGGGAAAGAGAGCAAGGGAGTCCGCACGACGGCTAGTAGCGGGCGGGCACACGACTCGTTGGCTGGTTGTCCGAACGGGCGGAGGGCGATGATTGTGTGTCGAGTGATAGCGGGAAGAGTGAAGCGTGCGGCGGAGGACGCGGCGCCGCCCGTGGCGGAGGAGGATGGTGGCGGGGGCGGGTGTGGGTTGGTCGCTGGTTCCTACGATTCTGTAGCCGGATACGGCGGCGTTTACTCGAATCTCGAGGAGTTGTACGTATTCAATCCAAGAGCGATTCTGCCTTGTTTTGTCGTTATCTACAGAGCACTGGAGTCTTAGTACCTTAGTGTCTGCATTTTATTCCAGTTCTTTCTACGCCTTGTAGTTTTGTTTTTTTAATTCTCTGTTGTTTTAGTTGCAATTAAATTAAAAAAATAAATCGAAATGGGTTTGGCTGGAAAAAAAAGACAATAGAAAAAGAAACAAAATATTCTGGGTTAAGCTTCCTCGTGCAAGTTTGTATGTACGTAACTGTTCTTAGCTATTGTAAATTACATGAGATATTAGCACTCGTGAATTTTGTAATTGTTATTCTACTAAACACGAGATTTGATGATGCGCATTAAATAAATTTTTAGATTGACTCAATAGTTTGTAAATTATATTAACAAGATATTTTATAGTAAGGACGTCTGTATAACAGATTCAATAAAAGAGTATAAGTAAAAAGAATCTAACCCAGAACCTTTTACTTTTATATTTTTCTACTTTACCTATTCGACCATTTCTAAAGAACTTACTTTATTTAATGCTTAATCGAAAGCTAAAAATCACTAGCTACCCTGTTAGAAAAATGTTGAATCATCATGATCAATCCTTTAAACCTATCAATCTAAATCAAACCCAGTTTGGTGTTCTAAGTCAAGTGGACCAAAAATTATGAGGAGCACGTGAAATTATCTTGGGAGTAATTGCACTTTGCAAGTGGTGGGGGAGGGAAGACGTTAATTTTGACCACGACCAATCAACAATAGTGTATTGACAAGACGACTTGAAAACCTGCACAGTGAGCTGGTTATAATTGCCAACACATATTGAGGGGTGTCTGATTAAAGAGTGCATAAATAAATGGATGGGAATGAAATAAATAGTAATAGTTCATGAATTTTTATGATTGATTGAAAAGTTTTTTTATGCTCAAGTTTTAAGTAATGGTCCATACCTTTTACGTATGGAAGGAATGAGTTTGATTCCTACCGATGCTAATAATTTTTTTTAATTTTTTTAATTAAATATAATTAAAAATATAATTAATTAATTGATTAAGATAAAATCTAATTAATTAATTTAAACATAATTAATTAATTAATTAAAAAAAATAATCAAGATAAAATCTAATTAATTAATTAAAATATAATTGATTACTTAAAATATAAAAACACTTGCATTATCAGAGGAATGTAAATTATATTACTTGATTTTACTATAGCAATAGAATGGTGAATATTATAGTTGTGTCGATAAATTGCACAATATTTTGGATAATTAAACTATATTTTGAGGATATTATGTGGCTAATGATATGTTGATGCAAGAAAATACTATAGTATTTTTTTTTCAAGAGCTATTAGAAAGGAAAAATCGAATATACTTAATTTTAAACATTTTGTCATTATAATTAGGGTGCATAAATTAAAAATAATCATTCAAAATATATTTAAAATTTGATATAAAACAAAATTTTAACAAATTTTTATTTCTCAACACTTTTAAGAAACTAACCACTATCAATAGTAACGGTAATCATCCATTCATCTTAACCAACTATCATAATTATAATAATTATATCCATTTCTATTTCTCACTATATTCATTCTCAAATCTATTTTCATTGCCCTC
>JANKOE010000002.1:967743-980708 GCA_026284465.1 Erythroxylum citrifolium | reverse complement strand
TTTTTATTTCTTAATATTTTTTATAAATCAACTAATGATAATCATTTTTTTAACAAACTATTATAATTATAATGATAATATTTATTCTCATTTTTCGCTATATATATTCCGGCTCTTATTACTATTTTCCTGTACGAACCAACCGTCCTATAATTTTTCGGTGGCACTCTCTGTGGCTTGCTCTTTTTGTCTCTTCCCAGAACCTATTTTCAAAATTTTATTTAAATTTACATGCCAATTTATAATAGACTTAAGCCCCTTTTCTGTTAATAGTTAATATTTATTTTATTGTTTTATAATTTTTTTGGAAGATATCAAACATGTCCTCGACATAAATTAGTTACGAGAGAATAAATTTAAATAATATTTACAAAAATTGAAAATAATCAAATTAAAAGAATTCTTACATATTCAATATCGCTTATCTTATGACGTGAATATCAAATATTTTTTTCCGTAAATTTCAGCCTGTAATTAAAATCTTCCTTTTCTCTACGTTCGATTTTTGGAATGTAACTAAAAACCGTATTGAAATAACTGAAAATATGCTTACGCTTCTCTCGGCGAAACGACTTGACCTCCCCCTTTCTTCTTCGAGAAAATTCCTCCTATCAGAGGAATTAATGGTTTCTTCTTCTTCTTCCTAAGAGAAGGGTGTCTCTCGAGCGTTTCAACTCCTGATGGAACCCTGGCTTGAGCTACCAGAGCGGGAGGGTTCGCAAAAGTTACGTATCTCTTCTTCTGAAACTCTACTCCTTCTATCTTCGTCGGCGCTTTCACGGTAATCTTCGCCTCTTCTTCTGTCTCTGTGCGCACTTGCTTTTCGGTTTTGCGTTCCTTCAGTAGCCGGAGCTCTCGCTTTGTTCTCTCGAGTTCTTCCTTCAGAGAAGAAATGCAACCTGCCATCGCCATACTTTCTTCCTTTGCCTTTTCAAGGACTTGTTTTGTCTCTTCGAGCTCTGCTGTAACGATCCCAAGCTCGGAACCAACCCGCCCATTTTCAGTTCCTTCTAGGCGCATCTAGAAAACAGAGTAAAGAAGGTCGAGTTACTTGGAGTTTACTAAAATTTTTAAAATAGATAATTTATTTAAATATTATTTTTATTGATATGTTATTATTATAATTAACGAAACAAGTGAAAATTCATATTTAACATAATTTTTATATCTTTGGTTGCAAAATATCAATAAATATGTATTTAAATTGCAATTATTTTTATAATAAAAATATACAATAAAAAAGATGATATATAATTATTAAAATTATTAATTCTCGTGTGATTGGTTAATTATTTTATTTTTAATATTTTAAGAGCAATTCAAAATTTAAAAATGTTAAACACTAAACTTAAAAGATCTTGTTATTTTATAATTCGTTATCCTCTTTATTACTAACTATAGATAACAAAAAATTAAATTAAAGGATTAAAATAATTTAAGTATCATACATGAGAACATGTGTACGTTATAGATTCCTGCTTACAAACCATACCAACCGCCCCGTAGGCGTAAATAGCTCAACTAAAAAGGAGAAATTTGTGTCGCAAGTAAGCATACGTATCATTGACAGAACAAAAGGGTTAGCACTGACAAAGAGCAGAACAGAAATCGAACAATCATGTGTACGAGTTCTGATCAGCACCCAAACACAGAACATAATCCTCCATAATCACAAACTACAGCAAGAATTCTGTTGAGATGCGAGATTCAAGAAAGAATAAAACCTTAAAAAGTTACCTCTTTGAGCTTATTGGCATACAGCTCTCCGGCCAAAACCTTCTCGCCGAACAACGTAACAGCCTCTTTAACAGAACGAAATGGAGGTCTTGTATCGATCTCTGATCTTTTAATGATTGTCACTCCTTCTTCGCTTTCCATGGTGGAGAAAGAGAGCCTGAAGACAAGGATGGTCTTTTAAACTGGATTTGATAGACAGGGGCTAGCTGGGACCTAAGGGAGCATAAGAAATATCACTCTTTGGGTCAGGGAAGCTTCGTTACTTCGCGTCCACTTCACTTGAATTCCGTACATTTGAAGCTGAGGGGTTGGTGTGTCTAATGTCTATTGAGTGAGAAAAGCCCAATGTTTCGGATAATGAAAGGGATTGATCAACTTAAACCATCGTATCCAAAGGCCTTTAATTTCTAATATATAATTTAAATTTTATTATTTAAAATGAATTATTATTAATAAATATAATATAATTAACATCTATAAATTTAATGTATTTTATTTTTGATATACCATCTTTTAGATAATTGGAGTGATAAAAACTTTTTATTAATAGGTATATAATAAACGTATTTATTAGATTTTGGTTACCTTTAAACTTATGCTTCGTATTTAATATAAGAATTATATAACTTTAATATATAATTATTTTATGTACACTGATGAAGTAGTTTAAATACTTTTAACTGCCTGTTTTGAAGGGCTTTTGGGATGACAATAAAAACTTTTTTCTATCATAAAAGCCTTTTTAAAAAATGGGTGTTTAGCTGTAAAATAAAAAAGTACTTCTTTAATAGATATGACTTTTTTAGCAGCCAAAATATAATTTTTTAAGAAGCTCAATTTTGGAGCTTCTCAAATAGCTTTTTCGGGTAGATTTTTCAAATCAATTAATAAGCTTATTTTTTAGTTTCTTTTGCCTTTATGTTTTACACATAATTCCCACAATACCCACAAATTCATCTTCACGTATATCTTGCAAACCCATCTTCTATGTTACAATAAAATGCATAATTTATTATATATTTAACTATTTACTCAACTTGAATATTTATTTTGAGATTTATATAATATTATTTGACTTTTGTATATGTTTTAATATTTATTTTTGATATTAGTTTACTTATGTTATAACTT
Organism: Erythroxylum citrifolium; assembly: GCA_026284465.1. Lineage (NCBI taxonomy): Eukaryota > Viridiplantae > Streptophyta > Magnoliopsida > Malpighiales > Erythroxylaceae > Erythroxylum > Erythroxylum citrifolium. Next base: position 977,840 of record JANKOE010000002.1, on the reverse strand, counting down.
ATATAAAAGATTTGGTTAGGTATATTTTTATTTATGTTTCATATGGTTTAAAATTATATAATAATTAATATATTATGCTTTGTATATTGTTATATATATTTTAAATAATATTTACATGCGTCAATAAATTTTATTACAAAATAAAATATAGTTAAAATTAAAAATACTTTTTATTTTTATGTTATCAAACAGTCTATTGTATGAAGTTTTTTTCAAAAAAGTTCTTTTTTAAATGACAGTTAAACAATCAACTGATTTTTTAGAAATGTTCTTCTAAAAAAAGATTTACAGAAAAAGCTTTACTGGCATAAACCTAACCAAACATAGGCTAAGTCATAATATACGCAGCATTTTTTTAGTATTTTTACAAAGAGGCTATTTTCGTGATTTGAACATGAGATCTTATGATCACAAATGAACAACTTTAGCAGTTACTCAAAGACTTACCTTCAAGTATTTAATTAATGTGTATAAAGTTACTGGTTAATACAAAATAATATAATTTTGTATACTAGACAAAAAAAATCTAATATTTTCTATTTTATTACAAGGGAAATGACTTTATTTAAAAAAAAAATTGCATGTATTAAATTAAATAAAATATTCTAAAACTCAACTTAAAAGAAAATTTTGCATATTTTTATTATAAAATATTATATTTCTCTTTTACTATAAATAAATGGATTAAGTCTAATGAATTTCAAATTTCAAAATATTATAAATATTAGGAGTAAGATTGTGTATCATTAAGCCTTTTTAGATTCGAGTTTTAGTGAAATTTGTACTAAATTGACGTTATTGTTGTTTTGTTATCAGTGTTAGTAGTAATTTATGACTATATTAAATTAATTAATAAAATTAATTAATACTTATTATTTAGTAAAATCACAAAGGAAAGGATCTTTATCAAAAAATAAAGAATGGTGGAGTTTCTTGTAAATCGCACTTTAAAAGGAAAATTGCTCCCAAGGCCCCAAACGGAAACAGTTAAGTGGGAAGTTCCTCCACTCGGATGCATTGCAGACACGGACTAAAACGGGTATACAAGTCACCGCAGCCGTAGATTAGAAGTCAGATCAATCTCAAAGTGACTAGTCAGGCAGATCAATGGTCTAGACCTCAGATTGTCAAAACACTCGTCACTAATCGCGAGCTTATGACTTTTCCCACTTATGACTTTTCCATTCGAAAGCTTTAAACTTGTACAATGAAGAACAGTTGAAATCTGGAAATTTCATTTATACAATCCCTAATCCGTCTTCTTTCTGGGTTAGCCCTTTGTTTTTGATCTATCGATAAAGCAGAGAATGGTAGGGCTTAGAATTGCTTTTAACGAATTACTCGGGAATTTTGATTTTGATTTTGTGGTGATATCTATGAACTTTGCAGATCCGGTTCATACTTCTTCAAAACAGGCAAGGCAAGACTCGTCTTGCCAAATACTACGTTCCGCTCGAAGATTCTGAGAAGCACAAAGTCGAACACGACGTAACCGAAAATTTCCCACTTTTCCCCTCTTTTCTTGTCAATTTAAAGTGTTTTTAATATTGGTGTTAGTGCTTTTTCTTGTATAGGTTCATCGTTTGGTGGTTAATAGAGACGCCAAGTTCACAAATTTCGTTGAGGTTGTTTCTTATTCCCCGATTGTTTCGGTTAATTACGTGAAATGATTCAAGTCCTTTGATTGATATCGTTGATCCTTTCGAAATTGGGGTTTTGCAATCGTTATCATCAAAATGCTTGGTTCTTTGAAGAATGACGTGTTAAGAACCTTGTAAATATTCTTCTTGTAGTTTCGTACATACAAGATTATCTACAGACGTTATGCTGGTTTATTCTTCTCATTGTGCGTGGACATTACGGACAATGAATTGGCTTACTTAGAGTGCATCCATTTGTTTGTGGAGATATTGGATCATTTCTTCAGCAATGTTTGTGAGCTGGATCTTGTATTTAATTTTCACAAGGTTTGTCTACTTTTTCTTCTTCAAATTCGCTTAGTTTGCTTATTAATTCAATGCTTTGTTCTTCCTCCTTCTATCATATGATATTGATACTCATTTGACTAGTTAAGAGATCCGTAATTAGTATTTGGTTCCTAAATCTTTGACATAAGACTTCTAGTGGCACTGATCCTTGTGCATAAAATTTTTGACTGTGTCAACTATTGTTTTAGCTAATTATAGTTGCATAAACTTGTTTCGCATAAACTTGTTTCCAAGATGGGCAATACTGGAGAGGTGGATATTCCGCGCTTCAGCTTTGCTTCTTTCTAATGGTTCCTTTGAATGGAGTTTTCTAATTCAATTGCACGAAGTAGTAACATTCTTATAAGCTTGCATGCTTTTGTAATGGCTGTCTTTGCCCTTGTGAGCAAATGCTTTTGTTATGCCATCATTGCTTTTTAAAATCTTCAAATCTCTTTCCTCAGGTTTATTTGATTCTTGATGAATTCATTCTTGCTGGGGAGCTTCAAGAGACTAGCAAGAGGGTGAGTATCATTTGGCATCCTTGTGTTAATATCAGCTATAGATGATCAATAGAATAACGTCTTACTAACGTTACCATTTGTGTTAGAAATTGAAGAAATATGTGCTTATGTCGTAACATCCTATGGCCGCTGCTCTTTCACCCTCTATTTAATTCCCTAACTGTGTCATTCCGGATTCAAACACTTCAACATTTTGGAATCTGCTTCTAATGCTTATATTCTTGTTTGCATGCAGGCCATCATAGAGAGACTGGGAGAGTTGGAGAAACTAGAGTAGGCTTATATTTGTTTTTAAGAGTGAACAAATGGATTCTTACATGTTTTGGTCTTTTCGCCCTGTTTTTGCCGGTTCACTGTTGTGCCAGAAAAACATCTACTTGTTTTCTTTTCATCTCCATTTTAATTGTTGATCCATCTATATTCGTAATGTACAATTCAGGAAGATTGAAGATCTTTGAGCTGGTCGTGAAACCTTTCTCCTAGTAGTAAACAATTACTAGACGAATAAATACTCCTAGCATTGCCTCAACAAGCTGAACACGACTTGAATGTGATTCTCGTGGAAAGTTGATTGTAACTTGGACAAATTCAATTTTCTTTAGTATTCACTTAAACTTCACATGTCAGTATAAAAAAATATAGCAGCACTATGATCGTTTAAAAGAAGATTGAGATATTCTATGCAGGATGTAGAACAACACCTTGGAGCATTGCCTAGCAGCTCACTTCCGGTGACTAGTCTCGATTTTTACCTTACTGGTTTATTTCCTGCTTGATCATGCTCTGCAATCTCCTACCCAGTTACAGACCTCCTCCTTGTGAACGAGGAAATGTTTCGGCTTTTGATCCAAACCTGTTACCGTATATGCTGATTAGAGTAACTGCAGCGGTAGCAGTCCACTGGATCGAAACCCACCTCCAGTTTCTTCATAAACAGAAGAAAGATGGTGATCTTGCTTTTTGATCCTTGCATGAGGTAATGACGAAGGAAAGGTCATAAGATGATGTTGAGAGATGTTATGGTACGTGGAACTTAATACTTCAACTGGTGGTGAAGGAGAAGGTGATATAATGAACCGTGCATGTTGTGTTGTCGTATGCAACTCTTGGCTCTTTTGCCAACTCGGAAACTGAGCCATGCCCGTATAAGTTCCAACATTTCTGTATTGAGCAGACAACTGGGTGGCCCAAAGCTGTTTCTTGTGTTGCTGTTGTTGTTGATGCTGTAACTGCTGCTTTGCCAAGGGCACAGTGGTTGCATGTGGAGCATAGAGTGAGTTTTCAAGATAAGCAGGTAGCTTCAGTTGGGCCTACAATCAATCAATCCAATTGTTTAATATGATAAACTTGCAAGCAGAGATGATAAAAAGTCCAGAAACGAGATTTGGGATTGGATTCGGGTTTAAATTAAAAAAACCTGAATCCAATCCCAAATTCTGAACAAGTTTCGTCCTACCGAATCCGGAAAAAGGCTTCAGAATTTAAAATTGCCACCCCTACTTACAAGGCAAGCTAACGAGGAGGGAGCCAACTAACAGAAGTTGGTGCAAGTTCCAAGTTCATGAAAGTGGGTGGCAGTTAAACATAAAATGCTTGTCATGTTAAACTACCTTGATGACTGCTCCCTTAGTTCAGGAAAACAGAAAAGACATTATTCTAATTCAGTGAATGGGCAAATAAATGAAACGTTGAAACAAACTCTTCTAACAGTCGATTGCAAGAGCAAGACCTGTTTCACAGCTGCAGCTGAATGTTGATCAGGATAAGCAGTGGAGTGTTGAGACACGGAGAATGGCGGTAAATTTGGGGAATGTCGCACCTGCACGTGCATATAAGGATATTGTTGTTGTGTCAATGGTTCTGAACCGTTCATAGCCCTACTAAAAGTATTATTAGCTTCTGCACCGGTACCACCAGCTGACAATGACAAGAAATTGAAACTCTGGAAAGAAAAATAGCATAAACCGGTTAGAGTGCGGATCGCATTGTTAAAAGCCATTGAAACTGAACGCAAACGTACCTGCTTCTGAGAATTGTATGTCCCTGATGCCTGAGAAGCCTGTGGCTGATGTTTGCAAATTCTAAGGGATTGAAGAATGCCAGTTCTAGCTTCAGTAAGGTTATTCCCAGTGATCTCAGCAGCTCCATTTGATGCATCTCTCATGATGTTTAAAACATTATGTTGTCTGAGCTGACGGGAGTGCGATGCCAAGTCGTCCTTTCTCTCCGACATCTGTAGAAACTTGATAAACCGACTTATATGGCAATGAGTTGCACACCTTCTCCATGATGCCCTATCAGTTTTGAGCTGAACCTATAACATTCAGATAGGTAAATGAAAACTCGAAGTAGACACTAAACAAACATATAGGTAATTGAAGACTAAACGGTAAAGAAAATGATAATTAGACTACTCGTAACTACCTTCCCTGGTGAAGAAAAATTTTGTGATGAACGAGGTCTGGTGGAGCAGGTAGCAGTATCCAACCATAATGGAATTTTTGCAAAGGAGGACCTGGGAAAATAGAAATGCTTGATGAATGGGGAAAAAAAGAATATTAGAAAAGTACCAAATCAAAAGAAAGAATGAAAATTACTGGGACGAAGGACCACAACTCCTCGGACCACTTGACACTGTTGAAGACAAGCCTGACCACAATACTGGACCTGCAGGTAGTGATTATCAGGTAGTCAGTAATGTTATACCACTTTATACTTGATTAAGCAGTGCTATGATCGAAGTCATAGTATGCAATAGGCGATTTACCTTTCCTATCGGATTCCTCAGTTTTAATTTGTTGATCTGGTTGTTTCTCTATGGCCTAAAAGGGTCCCAAAAAAAAGAGGAAATGGAGTTAAAAACTGCAATATCTGTAAATACAAACAATCGGCTTAGATTGGGAAATTTGTCTCACCAGCCCCAGTGCAATCTCTGGCTTTGAAATAGGTAGTAGAATCTCCAGGTCGGCGGGTTGCTTAATTGTGCTACATTATGATGCAAAATTATTACATAACAATGCAGGAAAAGGTAGGAACTTAAACCATCATGAATCTCCTAAAACGGTAAAAGCATACCAAGTATCATGGTTAGGCAGATGCGAGACGCTGAAGTCAACCGGGTCGCAAACTGACATGCCTTCCTCACGCTTCGAACAACCAACCAAACTGTCTAATTCGGTCAAAAGTGCTTCACTTTTGGGCTGGTTAGGCAGTTTTTGAATGCTGGATTCCTTATTGACAACTACCTCCAGTACTTCGCCACCGGGATCGGGATTGGGATCTCCAGAGTCATCACCTCTCAACATGCGATCCAATTCGAATTCTTTGTTTACAACCACAGAATCTAAAAACCATTACGTCTGTATCACATTCAACAGAAGGGATTTGGTCAAAATTACAGAAATTTCACAGTACCTTCCAATGCCGGAATGTTCTCACTAGCCTCTGGCGAAGCAGAATGCAACGCATGTAATGAGGAATCTTCCTGTTCACTCCTAATGCTGGGTCCATTGTCTAGGAACATTCCAGCCAACGCATACAAGGTCTCTACCACTTCTTCCTCATCTTTGGTTATTGGCCCACAAACACTCTGTTCAGTGTACAACACTAGGACTCGGTTATTTCTATAAAAGCAATTCTATCTTTAGGTAAATCAAAATGCTCCATTGATAAAGAATGAAAATCGAATTTTACTCAGTATGCACTCGAAAAGTCCCCAACCGTGAATTCCCAATATAAAAGAGAAAAAGAAAAAAGACACTAAATTTAGTATCTAAAGTTATCTGACTAACCATGTTCACTTTCCATTTCTTCACACCATCCCTCTCCAGTCTACCATTGGTTTGGTTGAGCTTCTTTGAACCATGAAAAGGTGGCAAGATAGATTCCCTAGCGCGTTTCTTCTTGGCTATAAATTTTAGTACAAATATAACTCCAAGAACTAATACAAACCATAAACGAAAAAAACCAACTTTGGCATTTTTTTTAAAAATATCTAACATCATATGAAAATAAAATGAAAAGGAAAAGAACCCATCTTTATGATTCATTAGAAAGTTTAAGTATCTCCTGAGATTAAAAATTACAAAAGATGAGAAGATATGAAAGAAAATCAACTCATTTCGAAAGTATCAACGAGGCACAAAAGCTGCAGCAACATAAAGATATGAATTGGAACTGAAAAGGAAACAAAAAGAATCTTGAGTCCACAAAAAGAGAAAAAGAGCAAAAAAGCAAAAAGCAAAAAGCTTTCAGTTTTGCTTCAGTTGCAATCAAAATACTTAGCAAGCAAAAACAAAAACCGCGAAACTTCACAGAAAGATCCAACCACCGTACAAGTTACAACCCTCAATCTGAAAACCAGAGACCTCTGTAATTAACCAAAACAGAGAAGCTAAAACATCGAAAGTAAAATGGGAAGAAACAGCAAAAGTAAAGTGACCAGACTGGAGAGAGAAGTGACGGTACTTCCATTTCCAGCAAATCACAGACCTGAACGCAATTTACGAGGAACAGAGAGATGATCAACGCCATTGCAGTCATCAAGAAACTGCTGCAAAATGCAAATTGGAAGAAGTTGGGTTCAAACTTTTTGGAAAAAATGGTAACAAAATAAGGAACAGTGCTTAAACCTTTCTGGGTAGCTTAAACCGCTTGTTGGTACCAACTCTACTCGTAGATGGAGCTTGCGGAGGAATCTCTTCGTCTAGTTCCGAAACTCGATGACCCATTTCGCAATTCTCTTCGTAGCTCGAACTGGCTCTAGTAACACCAATCAATCTCTTGCGTCTCTGTTTCTTCGATTTCTTCGAAGACGCAACGTCACAACCACTACCAGTACCAGTACCGTTCAAACCTTTTTGAAACAAAAAACAAAGAGCAAACAATGAACAACGACAACGATAACAGCAAAAACTAGCAAATGGTGAGAAGAAAACTCTTATCAACAAAGCCAATGAGGAATATATAGATAACGACAAGATGGGATTTTTGCGTATATATTCTTTAGTTTCGGTTAAGAGCAGTGGAATTAGGGGACCAGAATATATACATGAAAAGGAGAGTGAAGTAAATTCACCATTAAGGAGCTTGGTTCCAGATTGCTTAGTCTGTCGCGAGAACCGACTCGCTCCACGCCTCACGTCCCTACTTTTGTCTGTTTCTATCATCTTAGAGCTGCAGCATCTGCTTCTTGAAAGCGCCTTCTTAGGCCTAGAAAATCGATCCAAACAAGCCGAACCCAGATTTTTTTTTCACTCTTTCCTCAGAAAAAAGGAAAAAACCAGTGTCTCTGAATTACTACTGCTTTATCTCTTTGAACAGCTCAAGAAACCAACCCAAACAGAATCAACATTGGGAGAGAAACATACAGAAAAAAATTTCTGGCTAAGTTAGTAGCGAAATGCACAAACGTTTAAAACCCAAAACCCATCTTAGGTATCAACTCATTTCCCAGACAACTCTCTGCTTCTCCCCATTTCTTTCTCTTTTGGACTTAAAAGCTACGGAAAGATCTCTACTTCTATGTTCTGAAGAAGCAGAAGGCAAAAAGTGAGAAGAGATCAAAAAGCAAAGACACGTAGAAGAAGAGAAAGCAATTCATTTGCTGTGTTTAGAGAATCAAGTTCTTCAAAAAAGCGTGTAAAAGATAGAAGACAAAAAGAGATACAAAGGTACACTCTCTGTGTGTATGAACTGTGAAGGACACCAAAATAAAAGAAAAGAAAAGCTAAGCTCTCCCTTCTTTCTGCGTTTTCTATTTCACCCATGAAAAACCCTTCGAACCCTCACTTTTTTTCTTACTTCCATTGTCTCCTTCAAGCTCACAGACCCCCAAAAGACGCAAATTCCGAAGCTTTCACACCATAAACAAGAAGCTTTAATGCATCAGAAAACGGCCACCTCCATTTTATGTATAGTCTATAGACGCCACTAATTCTCAGTTCTCACGTCATTCCCTTGCCTGATTGGACGTTCCCAGCCGTCGGATTTTCTCAAATTTAGGAATTCACACGTGTCCGCCACGTGCGACTAGGCCCACACTTCTCGTCAGCATCTTTCAGCCGTTGGATCTCTCCTTCATAACATCAACGGCCAAAGTTTTAGAGCTCCCTTGTGTCCGCCACGTGGCGCATGGAGTACCATCGTACGCCTTTGAAGAGAAAATAGACTGATGTTTTCTGCCATCAAATATATAGATATTCTATTCCCAACAGCACCGTTCACGAGCTTTTGCTAGGTGGTGATTGCACGCGCCACCGATTAGACGGAGAGACTAGCGGAAGTGCAAAGGACGCGCTATAACAAATGTACACAAAACGGAATGCTGCTTATGATTTTCTCTGAGAACGAACGAACGAACGAACGAACGAACTGAAAAAATGCGCGACGTGAGCTTCTAAAAAGGGCCGCACTCCTGTCACGAGGAAAGACTGAGTTGAACTCGGCGATTAATTGGAGAGAAGGTGGCGATTATTGGTGTGAATGATGATTTGATCCCCTGCAACTCGAAGTGGCGCCCATCATGAGCAATGCATGACTCTCAGCAGAATAAAGACATCAAAAAGCGGTTGGACCTCGTTATCTGACCAGCGATGGCAGATTTGATCCGTCCAGTCCCCAAGTGAGGAATTAAACTCAAGTTAATCATATTTTGGGTCGACTTAAGACGCTTGTTTATTCCTAAATAAATGAATTAAATATCAATAATTCGGTATTAATTCAATCAAATTCGTTTCAATTCTGAGTTGTTTATAAAGAGTTGGATTAAATTAAATATCAATAATTCGGATTAAGTCAATCAAATTGGTATTAAATCCGACAATTCGGTATTAATTCAATCAAATTCGTATCGAATTCGAGTTATTTATAAGGAGTTGGATTAAATTGTAAGATGATTCAACTATATTATTTCTATCTTTAATTAAAAAATATGAGAATTGAATGTTAAAATTATTATAAATAAATGTTTATTTTTAAATTTTTTGTTAAATTATAAAAGAAATTTATATCTTTTACCGTTTATTTATGATAATTTTCGCATTCTAATTTTTTAAAATTTTGTTAAACTATATGTCTTTTACCCATTATTTATAATAAATTTCACAATCAATTTTGAAAATTTTGATTTTAAAAATGGTTAAAAATAAGAAAAACATACATAAAATTAACATAAGATATACATTAATCAAATATCGCAAATATTGTAACTCAACTAAGCTCTTAAATAGTATCAAACTAATTAGATTTGACTGAAAAAAATAATTTAAGTAAATTATTATTTTAAATCAAAATTAATCAATTCGGTTTAAGTTTAAGAGAATGAGATTTTTTTAAGCTTAAAACTATAAATAATTTTTTAGTTAATTTTTGAAGATTATAAAATTTTTCTAAAATTTCATAAACTAAGGGGGTGTTTGTTTTCATTTTTTTCCTGTTTTTAGTTGTGGTTTTTATTAAAAATAAAACTTTAAGTTAAAACATGTTTGGTCCTTATTGTTGTGTTGCCATGTTTTAAAAAATAAAAAAATCACAACCATATTAAGAAAACCAGAAAAAGACGTTTCTCTAATATTTGACAACAGGTTTTCGTTTCTTCCAAAACAGA
>JANKOE010000002.1:952696-965521 GCA_026284465.1 Erythroxylum citrifolium | reverse complement strand
AAACAGGTTTTTGTTTTTAGTTTTTTTATTACAAATCTCAACCAAATAGGTTTTCTTTTCTTTTAAGAAAAAACAGAAAACAAAAACCAGAAAAAAACAGAAGTGAAACCAAACGGCCCCTAAGAATTTTGTTTTCCTTTTTTTTAGAAATGGAGAATCTACAGTCACTACCTTTTGAATGCGCACTAAGTAAACCTCCAAATTAACGCAATAACCTGCAAATTACACAAACCAAATACTTCGCACTAGGCAAGCCCTATATGACATACGCAAACCAAATACTTCACACTAGGCAAGCCCAATATGACAGGCTCGATCAAGATAGCGTAAATAGGGAGATTCGAACACGGGACCTTCTGGCCCCATACCCCTTACTCCACTAACTTGACCACCCCTAATGTCAAATTCTATCTTTTACTTATAAATAAAATTGAACCCATAATTTAATTATATTGCTCGCTTGATAAAGTAATTATGTGAAATATAGTTTATAAATAAGTACATATGTTTAATGGTTTAAATCGTGTAGACAAAAATATGAGTTACAAATTTTTTTTTATAAAAATATTAAAAAGGCGTAATTTAAACATGATAATTAATGTGATATTTGTATGTTAATTATAAATTATAAAGCTAGAGTACAATTAAGATTTTATCTTTTTTATTCTTTAATCTTCCTTTTTACTTCTCATGATTAGACGCAATGGTGACGCTAACACTACACTGAACTCGAAGCAAAGACTCCAATATCTTCAACATGTCCTCCTGCTATATTAAATGTTCTCTATTCTTGAAGTTAGCCTGTCCCTATGCGCTCTAGATAAACGTACTTGTCTTTTTAGGATAGTAACGAGTTGGATTAGGTGTAATTCATCTTTCAAACAGGTGATTGGCCTAAATTTAACTTTTCTTAATGATATTATTTTAATTTTAAATTTATAAATTAAAACAACCCAATTTAAAAAGTTAAATTAAAATGATACCCCTTCCTATTCAAAATAAAAGTCGTTTTAGAGAGATGCACACTTATTAAGAAAGTTAATGAAATGTTTGATATACTCTTATTAATCGTATGTTGAAGTGTCTTGAAATATAATCTATGTAATATGTGTAACTAAGATGTGAGAGAAATTGAAAGGTAATTTTGGAAGTAAAATCATATTTTGAATAGGAAGGAGTAATATTTTAAAAAATAGTCATTTATGCCACATTTCAAAATTTAAGTTCAATTCGAGCTTAATTCATATACATGTGATTCAAATTGAGCTTAATTCATATACATGTAATAATTCTTAAACGACTAGTTTTATTAAATGATTTACTTGATTAGTAATTTGTAATTAGACGATAAAATTTAGTTTAATTAATATTTACAAATATTTTTATTTTGATTCATCCTATTTGAAGTTATTAAAGTTAGAAAACAATCTATAATCACAATGCGACTCTTTTTATCATATTTATATGTTCGGAAAGCTTTGTGAAATAATGAATTCTTAATAAAAAACAATCTCTAATTATTCGACTTAACTCAGTTGAATCTCATTTCAAATTTGAGTGAGATCGAATTATTTAAAATAATATTATTTTGTGTGGGCTACTCATACTCTCTGCAATTTCCTGGAGTATTAGGACAATTTTTTTATTTTAATTAACCAGTTCTTACTATGTTTTATTAAATCTCATCCACATATTTATATAAAATCTACATAAATGTGTAGACAAAATTAAGTGACACGGGATTAGCAGATCCTAACTAGAATATGGTACTCTAACCCGACAAATACAAGTCCGACTCAAGACATAATTAATCTAAAATTGATTCAATTTTGGATTGTTCAAATCGGGTCGGACTCTCTTACTATTTTGAATGCTTTTAAACAGTCATCTTCAGGCCCGATTTGGTAGGAGATGTGTTCCCATCCCACAGGAAGTCCGATCCATCTTATAACCCATTTATTTATTGGGTTTTCAATTTTTAATATAAGGAACTATAAGCCCTTTTTTTCTGCAGACCAATACGACAATGACACGATACTTAATACTAAATCAATGCTGGACGCATTTAATTAACATGCCTCACGAGCTAAATGTGAAGAACGATTTGCGTTTCGAATATACATAAACACACAAAGCAGAGTTAGTTTCTCTTATTTATAATTTGTTCGCTTTATAATCCAATTCCGGTAAGCATTAAAAGGTAAGATGCTTCAGTTCAGTGCGATTAAAGAGTAGAGCATAAAAACAGGTTAATTTCTTTCTTCAGTTCAGGGACACTTGTGCCTCCCGCCATGAGTCGTCATGTTGGCGTAGCAAGGGCAAGCATCGTAGTTCCCAGAAGTTCCCGGAGGAACACAGTCACAACGAGCACAACACGTCCCACAGGCTCGCTTGCACAGATGTGGTCTCGACGACAATTGACATCTCGCATCACAAGCAGCGTCGCAATCTGATATAAAACCAGCACCCAAAAGTTTCAGTAAAGATACTGAAGAAGAAGAAGAAGAAGTCATTGAAGGGTTATGTACTGTTTCACGTCACATACCTATACGCTGTGAAAGAGGAGAAGGAGAAGGAGTTGGAGTTTCCAGGACGGTTTTGATCACCTGAAACACAAAAACAGGATCAGAACAACCATGACATGTGATGGTGCTTCTTTGTGATGTTTCTAGCTTGGAAATGGAAGCTTTACCATTTGATTAGATTCAACGAGATGGAGGACTAGAAGAAGAAATGGTAGGGCTTTCAAGAGGGCCATTGCTTCAAGTCTTGACCTTATAACTAGCAGAGATAGGTTTGGTGTAGATGGAAGGTAAGGTAAATGGGTGTTGTATTTATAACGAAGACTACTTAGAAGAGAGCTAGGAAAATGTTAGTATAGAGTAGGAGTAAATTAGAAAAAAAATCCAATTTTAGTAATTATTAGCAGTAATTATCATTATAAATAATAAAAAGTAACATTTAAATACATTAAATTTTTTCTTACTATTAAATAACTATCAAAAATTAACTCAAAAGTGGTATATTCATAAAGTGCATTACTTATATATAATTCATCATTATTTCTCATAATCATTTATAAGATATTGAAAAATATATTTAAAAAGTGATAATAAATTAAAAAGTGTCTATTCTTTTAAAAAATTTAATTTAGTGCCGAAATTTCTAAAATCTTTAATTTAGTGACTAATATTTCAAAATTCGTATAAATTATATCAAAACATTGTTTTTACTCATATGATTAATAAATGGAAAACTACATAGTATTTAATAGACATATTGTTTGAATAAAAACATTGTTTTGACTTAATTTATATAAATTTTTAAAATTTATTCACTAAAATAAAATTTTAAAAAATATATTAAATCAAAAAAATAAAAAAATTAAACACTTGAACCTATTATCCCCTTTTAAAATGATGATAAGTTAGATTAAATCTAAAATTTGTTACACCTTAATTTGAATTTAAGTCTAATATATGTAACTTATGGTTTAGTTAAGATACGAAAAGATTGAAAACATAATTTATGGGACATGATTTTTGTTTAAAAAATTATTATAATGTATACTTAAAGAAATAATAATTAAGGATTTCTTCATTATTAAATAACAATAGTATATGCAATTATATGTTTTACCTACCATGATGCAAAATTCAACTGGAAGCTAATCAGGTGATGAACTGTAGCCCGCGTGGCGTGCACATCAATAACTTTGGGAATGATAATGATCTTTTGGTATGTGTTCCTTTAGGTGTTCGGTAATTTTTAATTATTGAAAATTTCAATTATCAAATTTTTAGTTCAATATTTAACTTTCTGATTTAATTTACAAAAGTAATTTTTGTCGTTTTAATTTTTATAAATTATAATCAATCAATTAATTTTTTTACTTTCTTTATTTTAATTACAATTTTAATTATTTTAATTTTATTTTAAAATTTAAAATTTTTAATTAATTTTTTAATAATTTAATATCAGTTGAATTTTTTGAAATTTAATTTTTTATATTATCTATTTAATTTTTGATTGAATGGTTAAAAATGTTGGTAAATTGTATTCGAAGGACTATTTCTTTGCTTTTAAACAAGGTAACGAAACAAGAATTGTACATGGGCAAAAGTTATTTGAATATATATAAATAAAATAGATGACTTTATATAAGATAAAATATTATTTAATAATAGCAATCGATAAAAATATCAACAATAACAACATTAAGTTAAAATTATGCTAACTTGTAAAATTTGAAATGATTTAGTAGTACGCAATCTTACTTTTAACTAATAAAAAAATTATTTTTAAATGATAATAAAATATAAAAATAATTATATAATTAATTTTACATTTACTCTAGTTGATTTTTTTTTACATTTACTTTAGTTGATTATTAAAACTCCAAATATTAAATAAATATTATATTCTAATTTGAATATATGATATTCAAGTAATATAATGCGTCCAAATCGTACTTGGGCCTCTAGTTATTGTTGATTCTTGCTTAAGACATATTAACCGGGACGATTTAAAAAGAAGCAAACCCACAAATTGATAACAAAGAGCATAGCTATAGCTTCATAAAAACGTGTTCTTATTCAGTTTCATACACATATAAACCAAAGCCACATGGAACACTTTAGAACAGTGACTGAGCTAGCTAGGCACTTTTCATGGCGGAGAAGTTTAATTCAAGGACACTTGCGTCTTCCACCGTGCGTGGTAAGGCTAGCATAGCACGGACAAACATCATAGTTACCGGCGGTTCCGGGCGGAACGCAGCTGCAACGTGCACAGCAAGTTCCACATGCCCTGTGGCACAGGTTTTGCCTGGAAGATAACTGGCACCTGGCTATGCATGCGCTTCCACAATCTGAAATAACCAGAATCGTAAACTTCAAATCAACAAGAACAAGAACAAGAACGTGTAGTTATGGCAACTGGGTTATTACCGAATTTCTCTGAATCTTTACTAGCTGCTTGATTCGAGTTAATCTGCATGTGTTCCATCTTCTGGTTAGCAAGCAGAAAACAGGACAAAAGCTAAAGAAGAACCGAAGGATGAGATTAGGGGAGTGAAAAGAACTGAATTTTTACCTTCTCATCAGCTTCTGCAGAATGAAGAACTATAAGAGATATGAAGATTGAGGCGATAAGAAAGTTGGAGATGGCCATTGAGCGAGATTTTGTGTTTTTTAAACCTTGAAGCTTGAGTGCTACGGAGGGTTGGTATTTATAGGTAGAATTTGATTAGCTGTAGATATCGGTAGGTCCATGCAACTTGAACAAGACATTCTGTACTAGTTTAGTTCTTTACGCGTTAGAATAAAAAAGAAAAAGGTTTGTGTGCATTATTATCGAGCTGTCAGTAGCATCTGGAACTGGAGGCTTCAGATCACCTGTGCCCTCTACTCTCTGCCCCCTGTGCCACAAAGTATCCCAACCATCCATTTGTGGCACAGGGGGCACAGAGTAGAGGGCACAGGTGATCTGCTCCCTGGAACTGGAAGGTCTTCTTGGATAAGCTTGAAGCCGAGCAGGTTTGGTATGAAATGACGAATATAATTACTAATTTTGAGAAATTATTATATTTATTTTACAGTAAGATATTTATTAAAAAATTGTAACAACTCTTATATAATGTGTGCACCTGGCTGATAAAATCTATTTTTAAAATGCATATCTAAAAACTCAATTTTATTAGTGTCAATTATGTTTTTCGAGGCGGAAAACATAATATCGTACTGTTTAGTAAAATTCAAGAATTGCTGCAGTAAGACTTGATGTTCCTTGTAAATCTTTAAGAACAGTATGATGTTATGGATATAAATAATTGCACCGTAAAAGTTAGGATCATAAATCTTAATCATTGTTTTGTGAAATAGTGATGAGAAAACTTTAATTTCAAATAATATAACAGTCCATTGATACGGTGCATTGGAAATATAAAATGCATTTTTGTATTTCTCCGTTAGGTAAATATCTAGTTGCCAAAATTCTACCTTAAGACCAACCTAGAAAAGATAACAGTTTCTTTGAGAAATATTACCTGAGTACTAATTTTTGGTAGAGAAAACTAGTCATCTTGCAAGAACACCATTAGCTTTCATAATAATCTTTTAGATTTTACTGTTTCTTAAATGTTAATTTTGTTAAATATTTTTGACATTTCTCGTAAAGTTGAACAATATTTAATTACATTTTTCAGTTTTTTCAATAACTTATCGGTTTAAGTTAAATAATTTGATTCAGGTAAAGATAATAAATTGACTCAATAAATTATTTAAGTCCATAAGTCAAAGTCCAGAAGGAAAATAGATTATGATCTGTATAGTCGGGACTCATATTAAGCATATGATGGAAAAACTCGATAGGGATGTTGTATATAGAAGTTAAGTTTTACTACAATTACTCGTGTCATTTGTAAGCGTTACGATTTTCTGACTCGTTTATAGAACTTACGGTTTGAAAAAACTGTAAAAAAAGTTTTATCGCATCTTGGTAAATAGTTCATATGAAAATGGTGATAGACTCGTACTTATTTCGGTTTCGAAAAGTTTGTTTAAAGTTATAGAATTGAAATCAGATGTTTTTACATTTCTTCCTTTATAAAAAGCTAAAGTCCAAATGTCAACCACATGAAAAATCCAACACAAACATGCTGAAAATGTTGACAAAATTGGTCTTAAAAATCCTAAATCTAAATTAAAGAATCTCTTTAAGTTTTAAACTATTTAGAGCATTCGGAAAATACTTAAAATAAACGTGTATGATATTTTTGTTGAATTAAGCCACATTTTAAATATGACGAGTATCGCCCTCAGGTTTCTGAAAATGGGACCAATTATTGGAGTTTTGATCGGACTTCTTTGACTTATCTCATTATTGGTCCAATTAATTTTAATTAACTTTTTTTTAGCGACGCTTTATTAATGGATACGAGAAAGCGGTATAGGTAAGAAAAAAAATCAGCTTAATTTACCCCCAAAAAAATCAGCTTAATATATTATTATTAAACAAATAGTATTTTTATATTTAAGTTTTGGATATTATTCCATGCTCTTCCATTAGCAGAGGAATAAAAGTCATTTCAAAAAAATAAAATATTTGTAGCAATTAAATATAATTAATTAAAATTTGTTAAAATTTAATGTAAAATCAAATTATAACAATATTTTTCTCAATATTTTTTAATAAACTAACTACTATTAACAATAATGGTAATTATTTGTTCGTCCTAATGATTCATTATTATTATATATATTTGTAATACGCAGTACATACCTTATTACGTACCCAGGATCAACATAAAATGATTAAAATCGAAAGTAATACGGAATATCTAATTTTAGTACCATCTCTGATTCTGATGCCGATTACGAGTTCCAAACGTTCACGAATCTTCCGGAATTTTTATGGAAAGTGTTTCACGACACGTGGTTTAAGCCTTTCTATAGTTTTATAAATACGTAAGTTCTCCTAACGAGTCAGATATTCTTTATGCTTATGATTGATATGAGCAATTGTAGGAGACCTTAACTTATATATAGCTTCTATATTGAACTTTCCAATCACAAGTTCGATATAGATCAGGTACACACTAAAAATTTGATTCTTAACATGACTGTAAGACTCATTCAATCCCATTAAGAATTGTAACGCCCCTAAATTAACGTGCAATTAATTTAGCTTGTCTTGACCCTTAAGGGGGGAAAAAAACAGCGACAGAGAAAAGAAGTCTTTTAGTAGAACTGTCTTAAAGATATGCTTGGGAACACAGAATTGACATCGGCTGTTCGATCGTCACATGACAGCTTGCATTTTAGGAATTACTCCTTTTATTCCCTGAATACTTGCATTTTCACAAGAGTAAGAATAAGAATAGGAATTGATATAAATATAGTGGAGAATGAGAATATTATTAAACAATTTTGTCCTTTCTTATAAAGTTGGATAATTATTAATTGTAAATTTTTGTTTTTAAATAAATTATCGGTTAAATTACGTAATTTGATTCAAATAAAGATAATAAAGTGACCCATCTAAATTAATGGGTTAAAGTCTGGGTAAAAAATGAGTCTTTTTTGTACAGATTACAGATGTACAGTTTTACAGATTACGTTTTATTTATTTTTACGGTTTGGTACTTAGTAAATTACTTTCCTTGTACAATATTTTTCCTACTGTATTTAAGCACACTTTGAGCTTATTACGAATAATAGAGTGTAAAATAATTTTCTCTCTCTTCGTATTCTTCATATGGTATCAGAGCAACATAAAGCTTATTGGTAACCGTTTTTCTTTCGGTTGTTCTTGTGAAAGATCTTGATTACGGAGCCGCTATTCGATTGCAGCTAGACGATGACGACGAATCTAAAGAAAGATTCTGATAATCCAGGTGTGAGTCTTGTAATTACACCTTTGAATGGTTTCAATTACAGAACATGGAGTACTTCTATGAAGAAAGCTCTGGCAGCCAAGCACAAGCTTGGTTATATCACTGGCAAGATTCAGATTCCAGATGAAAATGCGGAAGATTATGAGGAAATCATGAGCGCCAATGCCATGGTGGAATCGTGGATTCTGAACTCTTTGACGAAGGATCTTCATGATGCGTTCCTGTACGTGTCTTCTGCCAAAGACCTATGGGATAAGCTTGCCAAACGGTTTGGTGACTCAACAGGACCACAAGAGTACCAGATCAGGAGGGAGATTGGGAGTATTTCGCAAGGTAATTCCAGCCTTTCGATGTACTTCACAACTTTATGCAAAATGTGGGATGAACTGCAGTGTATTATACCTATTCCTCAATGTATCTGTGGCTGTTGTACATGTGACGTTTCAGGCAAGATCATGACACTTAATGAAAATACTAAGATTATACAATTCTTAATGGGATTGAATGAGTCTTACAGTCATGTTAAGAATCAAATTCTGATGATGGATCCCTATCCAAATATCGATAAAGTGTATTCAATGCTGATGAATGTTGAGAGGCAGAAACAAGTTTCTGATTCTTTTGGTGAGACTACAGAAGGGAGTGTCCTTATGGTTGGATCAGGGACGGTAAAGACAGTTCATGCAGGGAAACATAATGGCAAGAAAAAGGAATGGAAAACAGAAAAGGATGACAGAAAGTGTTCTTTTTGCAAAATGACTGGACATACTAAGGACAATTGTTTTAAGTTGCATGGTTATCCAGATTGGTATGTTGACCTTAAGAAACAGCAGAAGCAAACTGGAGGCAAAACAGGACAGGGGCAGGCGAACTTGGCAGATACTCCTTTAGATGACAGTGACGAAGATAGTGAAGGTTTGAATATGAGAGCAATGATTCAACAGGAGTTATCAAAAATGTTGAAAGACAAACCTCAAATGCACAACATGGAGACGGTGAACTTAGAAAAGGTGAACTTTGCAACTGAATTTGCAGGTAATATTTCTGCTCTTGACAAGAAAATAGGCAAAATACGCATGATGAACTCTTGTTGGATAATAGATACTGGGGCTAGCATACACATTTCAGGGAATGCCTGCTTGTTCCGTAAGCTAGTTCCAGTAAAAGGGAGGTCTACTGTTAGTTTGCCAGATGGTTCCATAACGAAGGTTAGCATGATGGGAGATATAAGACTTAGCAAGGATGTTATCTTGAAACATGTTTTCTATGTACCAAGTTTCAAGTATAACTTGTTATCTGTGAGCAGACTTCTGAAGCATGAAGATGGGTTCTTTACTTTCTATCCATTCTTTTGTATTTTACAGGACCAGAAATCTAAAAGGGTGCTAGCAGTTGGGACGGCTGTTGGTCATCTATACTATCTTACGGAAACGTCGTTTCATGATGATGTACAGAATGCGTCTGTTGTTTTAGGAAGAGTTAAAGATCAAACTGATCTTTGTTGTTTGAGTAGAGATGTTGAATACGGTGGAAGGGTTACTGATGTTGCTTCCACTGTATTATGGCATAAACGATTGGGACATCCTTCCCTTGAAGTTGTAAAGAAGTTTTCTTTCCTCAATAAAAGTTTGCTCAAATTTGATGCTGCTTGTGATGTCTGTGCAAAGGCTAAACATTCTCGGTTGCATTTTCCCATCAGTGAAAGTCATAGTGACCAACTTTTTGAATTGCTTCATGTAGATGTTTGGGGTCCATATAACAGGCCATCTTTAACAGGGGCCTTTTATTTCCTCACAGTTGTTGAAGATTGCAGCAGAGTTACTTGGACTTTTCTTATGCAATCTAAGGCTCAAGCAAGCTCCATTTTAAACAAGTTTTTTACCATGGTGAAAACACAATATAATTGTTCTGTTAAAATTGTTAGAACAGATAATGGAGGAGAGTTTGTTGGTTATAGTTGTCAGCAGGTTTTTCATGCTCATGGAATTAATCATCAAAGGTCTTGTGTCTATACTCCACAGCAAAATGGTAGAGTCGAAAGGAAACATAGGCATATTCTTCAAGTAGCAAGAGCATTGTTACATCAATCTCACATGTCAACCAAGTTTTGGGGAGAAGCTATTCTACATGCTACATACTTGATCAATATTTTGCCTACTGCAACTCTGAAGTGGAAAGCTCCTTATGAAATTCTATTGGGAAAACCACCTGATCTTGATAGTTTGAGGGTGTTTGGCTGCTTATGCTATTCCACGGTTACAACCCCACATAAGGATAAATTTGCTGCTAGAGCTTACAAATGTGTTTTTCTGGGTTATGTTGCAGGACGGAAGGGATACAAAGTTTTCGATATTGACACCGAGAAAGTCCACATCTCTAGGGATGTTACTTTTCATGAACATTTGTTTCCTTATGCAGGTCAGCAATTGGAGGAGGTTACTAACACCCCAATACCATCCCTACAATCGTTGCCTGATGATATTGCAGATCACCATATTGCTCCCATTGTTAGTACCAATCGGATGGAGTCTGCACTTACTGACGATCGTGAAGTGATGCCAGTAGCAGATGCAGTTTCCAATAGACCACCACAACTGCGTACAATTTCTGAAGGCAGGAGAAGTAGCAGAGAAAGGAGGTTGCCATCCTGGATGTCTGATTATGTAGTGAATCATACTCGTTTGTTAATGGACAATGGCAGCAAGTCTTGCAGTTCACCTTATCTGCCCAACACTTTTCCTTTTTACAAGAACATTAAACTTTCAGATGATGTTGCGGAATTCTTATGCAATGTGACAGCAACAGTAACACCTAGGAGTTTTCAAGAAGCTAGTAAAGATGAGAAATGGGTCCAGGCTATGGAATCAGAATTACAAGCTCTAGAAGATAACCACACGTGGGAGCTCACTTCATTGCCTTCTGGTAAGAAAGCCATTGGCAGCAAGTGGGTTTTTAAGTTGAAATATAAGTCAGATGGGACAATTGATAGGCATAAGGCTCGTTTGGTTGCAAAGGGCTTTAATCAAGTTTATGGTGAGGATTACTACGATAGCTTTTCTCCAGTTGCAAAGGTGGTGACAGTACGAGTTTTTCTAGCTCTTGCAGCTGCTAGGGGTTGGAGTTTAAATCAATTAGATATCAACAATGCGTTTTTGCATGGATATCTAGATGAGGATGTTTACATGGTTCCCCCTGAAGGCTATACTAAGGCACATCCCGGACAAGTTTGTAAGCTTGTTCGTTCTTTATACGGGCTTAAACAAGCCTCTCGCCAGTGGAACACTGTTCTTACAGGTTTTCTTCTGGATTTTGGTTTTCGGCAGAGTGAGCATGATCATTGCTTGTTTGTTTTCTGTCATGGTGATTGTTTCTTGATGCTTTTAGTGTATGTGGATGACCTTCTTGTTAGTGGGAATTCTGATTCCACCATAGTTCGTCTCAAATCTGCCCTTCATGAGAAATTCACTATAAAGGATTTAGGCGTGGCTACGTATTTTTTGGGTTTAGAACTTATTCGAGATGAAACTGGTATCTTTCTCAATCAGCAGAAATATGTGTTGGACCTCTTAGCCGATGCGGGTCTCCTTGGTTCTAAGCCTAAGGCTGTGCCTTTTCCGAAGGGTGGTAATCTCTTGGATGATCATAGTCCTCCTTTGTCGAATCCTCAAGAGTATCGTCGTCTGGTTGGTCGTTTGTTGTATTTGGGTTTCTCTCGGCCAGATATTACTTATAGTGTGCAGCAACTTAGTCAGTTCTTACAGCATCCGAGAGAGGTTCATCTTCATCACGCCATTCATGTTTTGAAGTATCTCAAAGGTAATCCTTCTTTGGGTCTTCATTTTCCTGCTCATTCAGATCTGTCGTTGCGTGCTTATTCGGATGCGGATTGGGCTTCTTGTGTCACAACCAGAAAGTCTTTGACGGGGTTTTGTATCTTCTTGGGTGGTTGTCCGATTTCTTGGAAAACCAAGCGTCAAACCACGATTTCTCGCAGTTCTGCAGAAGCAGAGTACAGGGCCATGGCGTCTGCTGTTTGTGAACTGCAGTGGGTTAGCTATTTGCTTGATGATTTACGGGTTTCTCTTTCTCTTCCCATTCCTTTTCATTGTGATAGCAAATCTGCCATTCACATCACTTGCAACCCTGTTTTTCATGAACGCACTAAACACATAGACATTGACTGTCATGTGGTGCGGAATCAGTACAAACGAGGTTTCATTTCCCCAGTTCACGTGGCTTCTTCTTTGCAAATTGCTGATCTCTTCACTAAGCCTCTTTCTGCTCCTCTCTTTCATCGTTTCTTGTCCAAGTTGGCTTTGATTGATTTTCATCAAAGTCCAACTTGAGGGGGGGATGAACAGATTTACAGATTACAGATGTACAGTTGTACAGTTTTCCAGATTACGTTTTATTTATACGTTTGGTAGTTA
>JANKOE010000002.1:907085-921218 GCA_026284465.1 Erythroxylum citrifolium | reverse complement strand
TTCCAGTTCAAATCTACTCATTCTCTTAAACGTTCCTAACCCATACAAATTGACTCAAATATTGAAGTCATCAAAACTAAACAATTCTTTTCTCATATTTTTTTAAATTCATCAAATTTTCTTAAATTCATAAATTTTCTCACTAATTTCTTTCTCATTTCAATTCATTTTAGTATTTCTAATTTTCACCAAAAGTTCAGGGTCGAACAACTAGACCTTATCAAACTCCGCGCGTCAGCGGGATTTATTTGTTGTTGTAATTTTTGTAAATTGATGTGAATAAAAGCTTATTCATGTAATAAATAATTAAGGGATACATTTATAATTTATAGAAATAGAAATAGTTAGTTAAATGGATGTGCTTATAAATTTTGAATTTCAATTATTTATCAGGATTTTCACGAAAACATCTAAAATATCAGGTGGTTTTGTTGACACCATCACTCGAGTCATCTCTTAATATATTTCTTCTAGTTTATGTGACTAGTTAAAGGTAAGGTGAAGTACTACTAGACCTTCTCAAACTTTGTGCCTCCGTGGGATTTATTTATTGTTGTAATTTTTGTAAATTGACGTGAATATAAGCTTATTCATGTAATAAAAGAATTAAGGGATACATTTTTATATTTTATAGAAATAAAAATAGTTAGTTAAAAGGATGTGCTTATAAATTTTGAATTTCAATTATTTATTAAAATTTTAAAACATCTAAAATATCGATGATTTTGTTGACATCATCACTGAATCATCTCTTAAACAGCATTTTGCTAATATAGTTTCACTAAACTTCACATTTATAGTATAAGGATGTGGTCTACTCCAATCATGTCTCTCTTATTTTGAAAATAAATCATTACATTTAGTTACCTAAACCGATAAAAAAGACTTATAGTCGTAAAACTAAACCCGTTTTAGATTGACCTTACCTTGAAGAATAGTTATCCAATTTTTTTAAAATAATTATCCAAAAATTGCTGGTGTAATAATTAATGCTGTATGAAAAATATTTTAAAATAAAATTATTTTTGTGAATGATAATTTAATTTATATAATATAAATACTATACTAAAATCATAAAACCTTAAACCCTAAACTCAACTAAATAGCTTTAAGGACACGCGTCCCAGTCTTGCCCTTTGATCGATTGATGTTTAAGAGTAACAAAAGCTTCGTTCCAGTAAAACTCTCCTCTGTTCTACTCTGTTCACGTTTAGAATACAATGGTTTCTCCTTCCGCGTCCTCTTTCTCGTAGTTATTAGATTGAGAGAGCTATGAAGTTTTGAGAAAAATGTTAGTGGCATACTTCTCTTTGTTCTAGTACGAGATAAACGGAATGAAACAGCCACTTGTGAAGACTAAGGATGGAGATTTTGAACTTCTCTTCCAGGTTACAGAGGAGGAGTTGGAGGTAGCTACGTCGTTGCGTGATTTTCATTCTCATTTTGAAGGTGACCCTCGAGGGTTTCGTTTAGAATCTGAAGATAAGTCTGAGAATGAGAAGGGTTTTCGTTGGGGTGCCACACGGCCACGGAGGAGGATGTCACTGCCGTCGTCAACATTCACACCACAGACTCCAATTACTCCGCCGCCGGCGCTGCTTGTTCGGTCTAGTAATTACGAAGCAAGGAGACCTTCGTCGCTGTTAAATTTCCGTGCAGATGTTGGCTGTGAGAGATGCAGGCGTTTGAAAGGAAAAGCATGTGAAGAAAAGGTGAGATGTTGTTCTTTAATTTTCTTCATACTCTTTGGTGGTTATGGAGTTTGGACCATTTAGGTTATTTTAAAGGCTTCCAATATATGTTTATTATATAAAAAAGTTTTAGGATTATTATTATTATTATCAATCAGGTACAGTCAGGATGCGGGATTGAAAATGCAAAGACTAATCCAAAACCAGGCAACAGACCAAGCTTCGTTCTTAAAATACATCGTCCAATCGGTAAAGTTCAGAACCGTTTAGACATCTTGTATCTTCAGGGACCCGTTAAATTTAATCCGACGAGGCTCTCAGTCACATCACCGGAGACCAAAGAGTGTTCTCCGAGGAGAGGTGGTCGTGAATTGGACAAAAGCGACGAGGGAGTGGGTCGTAGTGGACTTCTTGATCTGAACAAATCTCCGGAAGATACTAACCCGAATCTGATGGATTCTATCGCGATCCAACCATTTTGTAATAAATGTTATGATCAGTTACAAACAGCTCAAGCACGACAAAAGCGGATGCAGCTGATTCGCATGAAAAAGACGCTCAATAATAAGTTGCATTCAAGATGATTTTTACAACCTATGATTCATGGATAATATCGTTTTAGTTTGATACATACTGGTTATTGCAGAAGAACTTATTGTTACTGAGAAATGTAGTTTGTGTCTATAATTACTAGTATGTCATCTATTCGTAGATGCTAGGCATTTCCTGTAAGTTTGGAGCAAATCTGACTCTCAAAAGCTTAACAGGCATCCTTTTATTGAAGCATATTGTAGAGCAAACCAACAATATTCTGTAAAAACAATAGTTCAGAGAGGTAACATACCTTGACATGATTAGGAAAGACACATAAGAGGAAGAAAGATGCACAATCGTCGTAACGAGTCTCCGAATACCAGGATTCGATTACTACTTACTCCTCGAAGGCCTCTTCGACACCCTCTTCGTACTCTTGGTCGTCTGCAGTTGCGTCCTGGTATTGTTGGTACTCTGCCACCAAGTCATTCATGTTGCTCTCTGCTTCTGTGAATTCCATTTCGTCCATGCCTTCCCCGGTATACCAGTGCAAGAAGGCCTTGCGGCGGAACATGACCGTGAACTGCTCGCTCACTCTTCTGAACATCTCCTGAATTGAGGTGGAATTGCCCACAAAAGTAGATGACATCTTCAGACCTCTTGGTGGAATGTCGCAAACACTAGATTTGACATTGTTAGGAATCCATTCAACGAAATATGATGAATTCTTATTCTGCACATTAATCATCTGTTCATCCACCTCCTTGGTGCTCATTGTTCCCCTAAACATGGCCGAGGCAGTTAAGTAACGGCCGTGACGAGGGTCGGCGGCACACATCATGTTCTTGGCATCCCACATCTGTTGTGTTAATTCTGGGACTGTAAGGGATATGTACTGCTGGGAGCCACGAGAAGTGAGTGGCGCAAATCCTACCATGAAGAAGTGCAGGCGGGGAAATGGGATAAGGTTCACAGCAAGCTTCCTTAGGTCAGCATTCAGCTGCCCTGGGAACCTCAGTGAACATGTCACACCACTCATGGTGGCTGAGATCAAATGATTCAGGTCACCAACTGCAAAATTAAGGAAGAAAGAAAGAAAGGAAAAACTTTTTGAGTGTCTAATAGACATCTTATTTTAATGGTAGTTGGTACAAAAATCCAAATAATAACTCACAGCTTGGAGTGCTGAGTTTCAGAGTGCGGAAGCAGATATCATAAAGGGCTTCATTGTCGAGAACCATGCATTCATCTGCATTCTCAACCAACTGATGCACTGAAAGCGTGGCATTATATGGCTCCACAACCGTGTCTGAGACTTTTGGTGAGG
The DNA here is from genome assembly GCA_026284465.1 of Erythroxylum citrifolium. Classification (NCBI taxonomy): domain Eukaryota; kingdom Viridiplantae; phylum Streptophyta; class Magnoliopsida; order Malpighiales; family Erythroxylaceae; genus Erythroxylum; species Erythroxylum citrifolium. Next base: position 917,666 of record JANKOE010000002.1, on the reverse strand, counting down.
GGAAAACAGAGAATGTAAGCAACATCCTATCAGGGTATTCCTCTCTGATTTTTGATACCAGAAGTGTTCCCATGCCAGATCCTGTGCCTCCTCCAAGTGAGTGGCACACCTGAAACCCTGACCAAAAAACAGCAGACAGTCAGACACATTTGATGGGAAATTCATGCGAACTCTCGAAACTTTTGTGGCTATATAGTGATCTCAAACTGGTAGGCAACTCAAAAGAATGGAAGAAGATAAGTTCCCAAAACATTTTTCACTTGATAAATTTCAGAAAAATGTTCCAAAGTTGATCTAATATGGTTATAGTTGCCAAGAGAATTTAGATCCAGGAACTATAGAACATCTTCTGAATGCAAACCTTTCTCTTTCAAAATAATGGTTAACAAATGCTAGGGATGCCCGGATCAAATAGTTGGGTGACCAATCTTGATCAATTTGATATCATTTTATTAGAAAAAACTTGATTTAATTTTTAGTCAAATTAGTTTTGAGCTATTCGGATTAGTTATTAAATTTTAAATTTTAATCAACTCGAATAAGACTCAAACCATAAAAAATTCTGAAGGCAACATCAAACTTTCTTCTTTTTGTTTAATCATTCTGTGTCTAAATTACATAAATATGGATGTATGATTTCCACTGTCAACATTTGACCTTTTCCTACTAAATTACATTGATTTTACTTTTTCTGGGTACCTCGGATCTACTTTTGTGCAAGCATTTGTCACTTTCAGCTTTCCCAATGGAACAGTGCTCTTGGGCCCACTAGTACAGTAAATGATACGATACCATACCATCCGACAACTAGATCTGCTCATCCTAATTAGGTATCAGAATCTCAACCCTTCACACCATACAAAAATGGGGTCTACAACTACAGCTCACACTTATCAACATATAAGAAAATCCAAAACAAATGATTAGGTCTCAGCACGAGACAATTATTAGGCGGTAAAAACCAGTGCGATACTACTGCCAAAATTCTGATCCTATAGCTTATGAACAACGTTCTCTCATCCATGAAGAATCTTCAAACAATATCAAAATGTAACTATATGGTTTGAGTTTGACATACAATACCTTGCAAGCAATCACAATTCTCAGCCTCCTTGCGAACGACATCAAGAACAGAGTCGATCAACTCGGCGCCTTCAGTGTAATGACCCTTGGCCCAGTTATTGCCGGCACCAGACTGACCAAAGACAAAGTTATCAGGTCGAAAGATCTGACCGTACGGACCCGATCTGATACTATCCATGGTACCGGGTTCAAGATCCATGAGAACCGCCCTAGGCACGTATCGACCGCCGGAGGCCTCGTTGTAGTACACATTGATTCTGTCTAGCTGGAGATCCGACTCTCCATTGTACCTTCCTGTAGGGTCGACGCCGTGCTCGTCGCAGATCACTTCCCAGAACTTGGACCCGATTTGGTTCCCGCATTGCCCCCCTTGAACGTGCAAGATCTCTCTCATTTTAGTTTAGATTCAAGGGAAGCTTATTTATTTATTTATTTTTGCGGGTTAAAAGAAGTGTTTGTTTGATGGGAAAATGTGCGAGAGAGGGAGAGAGAAGTTCTGGAAACGAAAAGAGCGGGGGGATGTAACTAATAGTTACAGGAGAGGATGGAGGGAATAGGAAGATGTAAGCAGGGCTAAATTGGTAAAATAGTACATGGCGCGACTTAGACAGAATCACCAGCGCACAGGATGGGCTAGGGATGTTAATAGCGCAGGTTGGGCTGGGCCAAGAGAGCTAAATGGCTTGTGGCCTGACAGGTCGCAGCTAGCCGACCAGTGATTGACCAGATCATAGATTGACCGGCTGTGGCCTGACGACCACTTTTAACTTGTGACTTAGTCAACTTGTATCAAAATTGGTCGGGCCAGAGCGAGCAAGTCAGGCCTCTAAAGGCCTCATTGTATCACTAAAATTTTGAAATAGTCAATTCGGCTCAATTTATGTTAATAATTTTTAATGTTAAAAGCTAATCAATTTATTAATTAAATTATTTTATTTTACAATATCTTTATCAATTAAACTAAAAATTATTCAATAATAAAGACAATATTTTTAATTATTTAACTTTTTATCTTTAACTAATTTTATTATGAACTTTTTAAAATTTAATCTTAAACTTTTTATCTTATTAATTTAGTTTTTAATTCAAATTTTAAAAAACATTGATTCAATAAGAACTCAAGTCTAACCAAAATGTAACTGACCCCAAATAAGCTTGTTAAACAAATACGCTTATCCATTCCCATTAACCTTGGTAAAAAAATTCAGATTTCAATTATGAAGAGACCCATCGGTCCAAACGGTTTCAATTTTAAAATTAACTTAATCTGACTCATTATCAAGTTTAATTTTTTATTTTTCAATTCTTCCTTTTAATTTTTACCATGTGAATGATTATGCAGCTAAAATATCTTGAATTGGATCTTTAGTTTTTCAAGTTTACATTTAGGTTGTTAAACGTGGACGTGCACGAGTACGAACAGGTGTGATTTGGTCCATAAAACGTCGCCGTTTTCCCGTGGAAGATACTGCACCAATTTTAAATGAGACCCTTCTTGGCTAGTGAAATCCTAATTTAAACTTTTACAAGCAAAACACAATTAACTCAAATTCTTTCTGGCTGGACAATTGGATCACAGTACACTTGACTGATTACAGCAGAAAGGGGCACCGGATCAGAGCACTATAAGCGAATTTTAGAGTGAAATCGGATAAGCATGGAAGCAGATGAACATCCAAGACAATTTCTCTAGTGTTGAAGGTGAGATTCGTTGCAGTACCTTTTGAAGTTGAGGGATTCATCCACTAAGAAGTCACTACATAAAGCAAAGCAGTAAAGAAGTGATTAAGAATTACAGTTTCCATGGCTAATGGGTTAGAAATTTTGGGACTGAACTTACAAGATCCGGTCAGCCATTTGAGGCACTTCCCATCTTGGACTCCATGGATATTCTGACTGAAACTGAGACTTGAATGGTATGCCAGTGGAATTAAAATGCTGCAATTTAATAGTTTGCATCCAGATCAGTAATAGGATTAGAACAGGTATTTTTCATTTAGTTTAGTGAATGAGAACAAATTGTCTACTAATAAGCTCAACAGTAGCTAATAGACACTTAAAACAGTTTGATCTCAGCAGTAAAACAAAAATTAGATTCATTGTGGTCAATCACAGAAAGAATATATCAACTCTGCTATGTCATGCAGACCATATAGCAAAGCTAATAAACCATTTGGTCGAAGGAAAATGCCAAACTACATTTACTGCAAAGGGATTATCAAAACAAATGTCATAATCCGTGATGCAACCACCTCTTCTAGGTCAGAAATAGCATTGATACACGAGAAGGTAAAAAGATGGATGGAAGTGTTTTCAAGCAACCGTGTGATAATATGTTTTTTGTGAGAGTTACATGACTAAAAGCTTATGATGACAGGAACCGCATAAGAATACACCCATAGAGGTACGATAGAAATTATCACCTGAGTACTTTGAAGCATCAGAGAAGGCTGATTTTTTGGAAACTGAGTTGGAAGGATAAAATGTACCTGGAGTATCATATATGTTAGAATCATAATGAGCCAACAAGATAGTGGAGATTTGTGCTGTGAGCTGAAACTATCTTCAAATATACATCCAGTTGATTAGAGAGCACTACCATTAGGTTTACCGATTCAAACATATAATCACAAAATAATGAAAAGATAAAACCAGGTAAGAACTAAAGGCCATGTAATACCAGAAATGTGAATGTTCCTGAAGCAGCCAAAAATGTAGCCTTTCTACAGAAGATCTGGCGAGAAAAATGCAGTTATTGAATCTCAATAACTTAAAGATTAGAAAAACAACTGCCTAAAATGCTTACCGGATCTGCTTCTAGTGGTCTTCCAAACAGAGGTACCAAGGCCTCAATAAAACGCCTTCTTATATGAATTAATGAAACTGCTTCTAGGACCTACAGAATGAACAAAGAAAAGTGTGATACAAGCATAGATGTACATTATACAGAAACAGAATAAGTTTATGAAGGACTAACCTGTTTCTGAAGTAGTTCTTCCAGATGGGGAAGATATTCAGCCATGCACCTAAGAGGGAGGGTATAAAGAATAAAATGTGATTGATGTGTGCAATCATTGTAAACATTATAGCTGCTGAATTAAGGTCCAACCCTTCTTTGGCGTTAAGGTAATAGTGATAAATAGCTATCGACTCCCAGGAAAGGGCAGAAGAATATGACCCGGTTATTATGAAATTTGATGTTCAAAGGCAATATGATACAGTCAACTTACATTCCGTCCAACCATGTGGGAAGTTTGACATCTTCAATTGAGAATAAAGCTTTCAATTCAGCAGTAGCCATTAATTTCAGACGAGGTGCTGAAGGAGCAGATGCGTACTTTCTGCCAACAGGATAGACAACCTGCACCCGTCAAAAGATCCACCCAAGTGATATGCTGAGGAAAAAAACAATGAGAGGAAATAGCAACTGTAACTATAAGGATCAGGCATTGAACCTGTAAGTATATCTTCTGTTCATGTCTCCATGGGCATGCATGCACCAACTTATTTATACTCGTGTCCATTAGAGGCACTGCAAATTTAACTTCCTCTGGCTACGCTAAAATTCAGGGGCATAGAAACCAACACAAAAATTGGAAAGCAAAGTTAAATAGTCATGCAGAAATTAAGAACATATTTTGTCAACTTTAAGATAGATCGAGTTCAAAGCAAAGAATACCTTCTCAGCACCTGGAGTCAAATGCATTTCAATACCCTACAGTAATGTGATTAAATTTTTATTAGGACAGGAAACTGTTAGAGACCAGTTTCTCTAACACTGATTCAACTTCTCTCAGTCAGACACTTTTACTTGTTGCAAAAGTACAACGCTTGAGAAGTAAAAATAATGAAGTTAATATAAGATACCAGTAAGGTTTAATCCAACCATAAACCGCATATCATCTTGCATCAGTGATACCAAAGAAAGAAAGATTAAACTTCTATATGCAACTAAAGGGACTCCATCCCCCACCTCGACTTCTTTTGAACTCAATGGGGTCAAACGCCTGAAGCTATCCAGGTTTTCAACAAAATATACATATAGTGCCAAATAATCAGAGAAAGAATCAAACAGTTCAGAACTTGTAATCGAGGTCCAATTTTTATTTTCCCCTTTGATCAGTCCATTCTACATGCATCAAAATGAGGAAAAGAGATTTACCACAGAACACTACAACTCAGGAAAAGACTATGATGCTTCAGACAAGATATAGATTGCATGTACTCACACAAGAAGAAATATGCTACAGCCTACCTCCCTAGACAAAATAGTGCTAATTTCAAACTTCACCCTATCATCATCAACTTCACCAACAAGCTTCCTCTGATGGGACCTGTATCTATCCCTGCCAAGGAAAAGCAGAATGACAACCCTAACCAGGTAATTCATTATTCATCCACCAAATCAAACTCCTAACTATTCAAACCTCAGATCCTCAACAAGTGCCAACAGCTTTGTAGGATCTTTGTTGTTCCAATCAGACAAACTATTCTTCAGTGCTCTTGAATCTGCTCCATCCCCGCCCTCCACAGTGTAGAACGGATGGAAATCTTCATCGTCAGGTCCAAATATAACATCAGGAGGAGCCAAAGGAAATTCTGAATTGTAAATCACATCCCCTACATTGTCCAACCCCACGATAGTCACAAACAAATGAAACAGGGAAATATTTTAAACAAACATTCACTATACCAAACAATGTCACTGACATTTGATATAGTCAAGGCAATAGGGTATAAGCAATGTAAAGCGATCAAAGCTTCCGGGGTAATACCGACTACCTGACCACGCTTGCTCCACCTGAAAATCAAATTAAAACAAAAATTCAGACCAATTAGGTTTAGAGATTGAAACCCTAATTCAAAGTTTTGCTAGATTTGTCTCGAGCAAAAACTATAAAATTCCTCTCTCTCTACCATTTCTTTTGGCACGAAGCAAATGGAACTAGATTGAACTCGATTTTAATTGAATTATTAGTGAGTTTTGATAGGAGACACGTTTGAGGTTAAGAATCGGAGAGAGTTACCTTGATAAAGTCAGGATAGTGATTGAGGAGATAGTGGAGTTGTGCGGAGATGAAAGGAGGAAATCCATCAGATGACATGACGTTTCTATACTAATCAGCTTTCCGATCTTTTGTATGTTTAAGTACGTCGCCTGTTGCCGGCAAAAGAGGTTGATTTAATCGTCGGTGATAGGATTTTACCTAATTAAAACAGAGGTTGTCCAACTCTTCTCTCTTCCTTTCCAGTCCTTGTTTTCTTTTCCTCTCTCGCCTTCTCTTCACCTCTCTCTATCTCGTGGACGACATTTGTCGTTTTGCCCGGTATTTATTTTAATATTCCCTAATTAGCCTTCCAATTTTTGATAAAAATTCAAACTTTTAAATTTTAATATTTATATTAAAACTTTAAATTTATAAATTACATTCGCTTATTTCATATATAAGACTCTTGCATTATTAGAATAAAAGTGATTTAAGAAATATTAATTAAAATTTAAAGTTTTTAATTTTAATAATTTTTATAACGTAAAACAACAACGATCAGTAAAAATCCGGCTAAGGCGCAGGCAGTGACGGAGTCAGAAATTTAAGATAGGAGGGCCAAAATAATTAAGTTTTTAAATCTTAGAAGGCCCAGTGCACCACTAGATTCTAAATAACTATGTCCTTTTATATAATATTTAATTTATATAAATCTTAAAAAGCCCAGTAGTGTGCCTATTAGCACAGGATTTGAAGAGGTGTAGTAATACACATTCTTATTCTGTAGAGCAGCTTCTAAATGACCTACACACAAAAAATAAAACAATAAAACAATAAAACAAAGCAAAATATATAATAAATAATAGTAATGAAAAATATTAATTAAAATGATAATAAAAATAAATAAACACATATATTAAAATGGTTGAAATAAATAAATACAATTTTGTTAGATAAAATAAATAATAAAATAAAATAATTTTTAATAAAATTAATTAATTAAGGTCAAAATTAGATAATATAAAATTACTATATCTTAAATATTATTAAATTTAATTTATATATTCATATTTAATTGAACTTGAGCTTAAAGATTTGCAATTTTATTATACAAATTAACATAAATTGAAATTTTATTTAATAAAGATCAAATTTCCAAAAAAATATTAATAGTAATATCCAGGACAAACAAATTAATTATATTAAACAAACGTACTTGGAGTTGGACTTTCCTTTTGGGCTTTTGCAAAGTGCTTTGGACCCACTTTTTACTGGATCTAATTTAAGCCCGTAAATCTCTACTAGTCCACAAGCCCGTAAAAAAGTTTAAAATTTTGTTTACATTAATTTTATAAAAATGAAAATATTTATTATATTTAATTATTATATCTCAGTAACCCAAATTAGAGAGATAAACTAGTTAAGTTACCTTCTAAATGTCTCAAACACTTTGAAATTGAGATATTTTTAATAAAATAATTAAAATTTACTACAAGAAAATATTTCGATAATCTTAAATTAAGAACAATAATTTTAATTATAATCATAATATTATGGTATGATATCGAAGTTATTATTGTTATAAGTTTAGTATTTTTATAATAATTCTAAAAAATAATATATCCTACACTTTGTAAAATTTTGAAAATTATGATATTAAGATTGTACTTGTTTCCATTTTCATTTCATTTTAAAATATGCGGCCTACAATTACTAATGTTTGCTTTATTTTAAACTTTAATATTAATAAGTTAGCATTCTAAGTTTATTTATTGTAACTTTATTTACATAATTATTTAATGTGTCAGTTTTATTTATTTATTCTTTAACCCGCATCGCTTTTTTATTGTCACATCTATATGTGGGTCTATCAGAAACAGTCTCTTGATTATGTAGAGGTAAGGTTGCGTACTATCAAACCTCTCCAGATCCACTTTATTGCGAAATTTCAGACTAAGTGTGATATGATGATGACGAAGAAATTAACATTCGAAGTATGTTGGGTTTTTGAAGAAAAGAAGATGAATGAGATAGGATAAGATAAAGTTTAAACAATACGTAACACTCCCATATTTTTATTATTAAACTTGGTTGCCTTATATAGACAAAATACAAACAATTAAAATAGATTTTTCAACCATCAAATGTAGCTTATAAGATAAGATTGAAGATAATCTAAGACTTATTTTAAGATAATCTAAGACCTATTCTAAAGAAATTTAAACAACTCTAAAATTTGAATTAATTCCCAACATTTCCTTTCAATTCAAATTTTCTGGATGAAGCACATCTCTCCTAATCTTCATAATATTATGTGAAGCACTTCTCTTCACCAAATTTTCGTTGATGCCCTTCTCATCAACCTGCAATGATTATATGAAGCACTTCTTTTCACCAATTTTCCGTTGATGCCCTTCTCATCAACCTGCAATTATTGAAGCACGTCTCTCAAAACACATCTTGGTGCACTTCTCACCGTCGTCATCAAATTTGTATGATGCACTTTCTCATCACCGTCTTCAAATTTATTTGATGCACTTTCTCAGCATGTTATCATTGTTGAGCCCTTCTCTCAACTAATTCAAAATAAATTCTTCTTCAGCCACTTCAACCTTAGGCTCCTTTAACCATCTTTTCATTTTCTTGATTTCTCATTGCCCTTCTTTTCTCTTGAACTTACAAAACATTTGAGTGGGTAGTCTCTAGGTCTAGTGTGTAAGAGTGAAACACTTATTGGGTAAGTTGGGAAACAAGAGAAAATAAGAGTGATTGTATGAGATGGCAGCGATATCCGAATTTTATACTTCTCAACTACTCCTGCCCATTTTCAACGGTGAAAAATATGAGTCGTGGAGTATTAAAGTAAATACATTGCTCAAGTCCCGAGAGCTATGGGACTTGGTGGAGTATGGTTATGTTGATATTCTGGAACCTACTGAGGAAGAAAGGGAAAGGCTAAATGAAATAAAGAAGAAAGATGCCAAAGCATTGTTCATCCTCCAGCAAGCAGTACATGAGACTATGTTTTCGAGAATTGCAACAGCGACTACTTCACAGCAAGCATGGTCAATTCTACAGACAGAATTCAAAGGTACTTCAAAGGTCATTACGGTAAAGTTGCAAACTCTCAGACGCGATTTTGAAACCTTGGCTATGAAGAATAATGAATCGGTTGCTAATTTCTTGTCAAGGGTAATGACAATAGTCAGTCAACAGGGGTCCTATGGTGAACATATATCTAATGAAACGATTTGTGCAAAGATTCTTAGAAGTTTGACACCAAAATTTGATCATGCGGTAGCTGCTATAGAAAAAGCTAGGGATTTGTCAATTCTTTCTGTTGATGAATTGATGGAATCTCATAAATCACGAATTAACAAATCTCGTGAAAATAATGAAGAAAAGGCATTTCAAGTAAAGAAGGAACGTAACTAGTTGATCGGACAAGGTCAAGGAAGAGGAGGATTTCGCAGTCGCGATCGAGGTGGCAGAGGCAGTGGCAAAACTGAAGGAGGTGGCAGAGGCAGAGACAGAGGCAGAACTAAAGGATTAAATTTCAATGAACAAGGAAGCACAAAGAGTGACATTCAGTGTTATAATTGCAAAAACTATGGACATGTACAAGCTGATTGTTGGTATAAAAATCAATATATGAATTTTGCAGCAGAAAGATGCGTTCATTGCAATGTATATGGGCATGCTTCAGATGATTGTTGATACAAAGGTGAGTCTTCTGCAACAGAACATGAAGAGGATAACAAACTTTTTATGGCTTGTCTTGATACTACCGATAAGCCAAGTGATTTATGGTTTTTGGATAGCAGATGCTTAAATCACGTGACAGGCTCCAAATCCTTATTTAAGAATCTTGATGAAACACAAAAGATTAAGGTGCAACTTAGCAACAAAAGGGAGATACAAGTTGAAGGGAAAGGCACGGTGGGAGTCGGCATTAGTCAAGGTAGCGTAAAGATGCTAAACAATGTTCAATTTGTCTGTTTAAAAAAAAAGTTCAATTTGTACCTGATTTAAAGTATAACTTGTTGAGTGTGGGGCAACTAATGGCAAGTGGCTATTCTATTTTGTTTGATGATGATGCATGCATCATTAAAAACAAGAAATCCGGCAAGCAATTCTATGTCAGTTTGACTCCAAATAAGATGTTTCCACTAGATGTTTCTAACATGGAGAATGTTGCTCTCGCTGCAAGTATAAAGAATGATTCGATGCTATGGCATTTGCGGTATGGACATCTGAATATAAAAGGCCTGAAGCTTCTAAGTGATAAAGGTATGGTTCTTAAATTACCGAAAATTGGCTCTCTTGATTTATGTGAAGGGTGTATTTATGGGAAACAAACCAGAAAGTCTTTTCCTATAGGAAAAGCATGGAGAGCTTCTAAATGTCTAGAATTAATTCATGTTGATTTATATGGGCCTATGCAAACTAAGTCTTTGGGCGGGAGTCGCGATTTCTTGGTTTTTTCTGATGTTTATTGTCGCATGGGGTG
>JANKOE010000002.1:880516-895811 GCA_026284465.1 Erythroxylum citrifolium | reverse complement strand
ACGGAGCTCGGATCGAGGCGAATCTTTTTTTGTATTAAACTAGAGTTAAAATGCTACAACTTTTATGAAGAACCCGAGTGGCGATTCAGCCTCCTAGATTTTCAAATTTTGTCTTGAAGTCGGTAGAGGGTCAGTTTTACTGTTTTCTTTAGGATAGTATTTCAACCATAACTTCTTCATTTCTAACCCGAATCGAGCGATTCCAGTTGCGTTGGAATCGTTAGATCCGAGGGATCATTTTATCAAAAGCCAACCCCAAATTCCCTAAAGTGAATTTTCCCCTATTTGTGGCTAGTATATGTGTTCGGTTATGGGCCTCCTATGCTGTGTGGGTCCGAATGTTGGGCCTCAGAGACGGGGTCCAACATGGCTTCCATACCTCTATAGGGATCTCATTAGGCCCTTCTGCCCATTTGCTCCCCATCCCCCTGAGAACCTTTGTAATTTCTCCCCTTGTGATCCCCCATGGGTTCCCATTTAGAAATTATCCTGACACATGGGGTTCCCTTAACTCTATATTGACCACTATGCCTTCGTTATAAAGGCCATAAAAGTATCTCTGCCACTGCTGTCTAATGGCTTCGGCCTCTGTGAGGACCTGACCTAGTTTGTCTCGGATGCAACAGATTCAATTTAAATCTCACGTCTCACGTGCCCTATCTCGTGCTAACTTGAAAATTCGTTGTGCTCCTTTAGCCGTATCCAACTCCCTGTACATATCCTTGTAAGCTTCTCCTCTTAGTCATTGCGATAGTCTTCTTCGTTTTTTGTTTTGCCAGTCTATACCGAACTCTGTTTGTTACCCGCTCCACCTCGGTAGCACTTTCTAATAGATCTTTAAAAGCTTGCTTCTTCATCTTTACTGTCCCTTGGACCTCGTCTGACCACCACCATAATTCCGTCCATCCTCTTCTTTGGCTTTTAGAAACCCCTAGAAGTTTTATGGCGGTCTCTTTTACCACGGGGGCTACTCCCTGCCACATCTGATTTGCATCCCCACTCACCGTCCATGGTGTATTATTCCTAACTTGAGTCCTAAAAAGTGCCACCATGTCCCCATGTAGTCTCCACCATCTGATTTTGCGAAATTGCTCAGTAAATCGTTGTGCCCTCCATTCCTTAATTTGTAAATCTAAAACTAACAAATTAAGTTGGGTTGATAGGCATGCGGTCGGAAGTATTTTGCAATCCTTACACCAAGATCTGACTCTTATTTTGATAAGGATATAATCGATTTGCATCTTAGTCGTACTACTCTGAAACGTCACCAGATGTGCTTCGTTTTTCTTAAACAAGGAATTTACTATAACTAACTGATACGCAATGGCCATGTCCAAAAGATCAACCCCACTATCATTCCTAGAGCTGTATCCAAAGCCACCATGAGTCCCTGTATAACCATCTACATCCGCCCCTATATGTCCGTTGAAATCCCCTCCTAGGATGATTTGCCCAGTGGAAGAGATTTGTTGAAGCACTCCATCCAGCACCTCCCAGAATGTACGTTTTTGTTGATCGTCTACGCCAGCTTGAGGTGCATACGCACATACTAAGTTGAGAACCATACTGCTTAGGACAATTTTTGCCATCAGAATCTTGTCATTGACCCTTGTGATCCCCACTACCCTATTCATTGGGAACAGATCACCTGTTCCATAATTGTTGTGCCAGTGCTGTTCCATTGCATCTGGTCTATACATTTATATGGGACCCACAAAAATTTATGGACTAAATATAATGGAACAGCATTGGAACAACAATTATGGAACAGGTGATTTCATTCCCTATTCATTAGCCCCTTGTCCACTAATATACCTACCTCATTCTGCTTCCACGGACTACCTGAGTACCATAGTTTGAATCCCCCTATCTCCTTTGCTTTGGCTCCAGCCCACCTAGTCTCCTGAATGCATGCTATTTGTATCTTATACTTGGCTAAAATCTCTACCAATTCCAAAGACTTTCCCGTGAGGGTTCTCACGTTCCAAGAGCCTATTCTGATTAAATCGCCAACATCATTATTCTTGCAAGTTGCGCGGCTGAATCCATTTGATCGGATCGAAGGCATCCCTCTTAACCTACACCTCTGACGCTTCTCGCAAGGAATATCTAAATAAATCCTCGAAAGCGAAAACAAACCGACCCCCCACAGAAGTTATAATGTAGGAAGAAGAATATAATAATTATAAAAGGAGAGTTATAATAATAATAAATAAATAAATAAATAAAATATAATAATAAAAGAAATAGAAAAAGGATGAAAGAAAAAAGGAAAAGGAAAAAATAGTAATAATATATATAGATTTTTTTTGGTTTATATATATATATATTAAAAATAAAAAGTAAAATGAAATGAAATGAAATAAAATAAAAATATCATTAATAGAATAATAACAATAATAAGAATTGTAAATAGAATAAATAAAAATAAAAGTAATAATAAAAAAATAAAAATACTAATAAAAATACTAATTAATGACAAATAATAAGACTAATACTTATAGTAATACAGACACTATAGAACAATACTAGTAAAAGTAAAAAATAATAAAAATGAAAACAATAATATACTAAGAATCCTGATAAAATTAACACTAATAAGACACAACTGGTGAAGTAGAATAACAATGAAGAACAGTGAAATTAAAGTAATAATAATAATAATAAGAAAAATAATAATAAAACGGGGATCAATAAATAATACTACTAAACTGCTAATATAACTAGTAAACTTTGCAAAAGGAAGGAATGATTATAAAGAAAAGCCAGCCGACATATCAGACTGATGTGCAATGCCAGACACGTAGCCGCCCAGAGATATCCTAATATAGAAGCACCACCAGAAAAAAGGCAAATGTATACGCGAGGTGTGATTTTAACGGAGGAGGTTGTTGTAAAAGTTTGAATCACCAGAATAGAAAAGAGGAAATATAAGGAAGGCTGATTTTATTGGGGCCAGCTATTGTAGAAGGTTGAAGGGTAAAAGAAAAAAAGGGACTGGTCTAAACTTAAAATGCTAGGCTAGAAAGTGGGGACCAACGGATCGCAGCAGGAGGAGGAAGACTGACGGTTGCTTGTGTCCAACGGCAAAAAAGTCAGGATGCTCGAGAAAGCTGGCGATACTACTCGTGATGTGCCAGGAAAATCCCACGAAAATGTAAATACGTTTATTGGTTGTCGTGCGTGGAGGCCTGCGTTATATCCGCCCCTACCCAGGTGCTGCATGCACAGTATAGACGGTTTCCGTGCGGGAAGCGTGAAGGAGCTAAGTCCCACTACGCCCGTTACTCTATTGGGAAGGGGAGATCACAACCCACGCTACCAAAAGTTCCAGAATAAAGGCCATAGCCACCGAAGAACAGAAACCCAAACTCCGCCGGATAAAGCCTCCAACCTCTACTCAGAAATGGATAACTACGTGAAACTAAACCCACCTATAGAACTTTGAAATATACGTACGAAAAAGTAAACACCCATATTCTCAAAGCACATGCAACGACAAGGAGGGATGGCTGGAACTTGCCACCCCTTATCTCCAGAAACGGACGTGGCCACTCATGGAGATGGCTCATGAATTTGTTATTAGCAGCAATCAGCAAGCACGCCCAGAAATTTGAAAAGCGAAAAGATAAAAGCATATTTCTAAATACCTGAATGATACGCATTTCCCTTAAAGGCCACAACGATGCTGGTTGGCCTAAAACAACATCAATGTAGAAAGAAGACAAAGATGAGTCCGGATCGTCTGTCCAATCCCACTCTGTCCTATTCTGTCTAAGTAAGAAACGGCGTCATTTTCGTTACAAAATTTGCAAACCTTTCTTAAATACACAGACGCCTGTCGGACCCACCCACAGGCGCCATTTGTGGTATAATATTATAGTGGTATAATATTTATCCTGCTTATTTTAAGAATAAGCAAAAACTCAGATTTACAAAACAATAAAATATTGTCTAAGAAGGAAACCAAAAACAAAGTTTTTGTAAAGTCCAACGCCGGCTTTGCCGGCTTGCTTGCAAATGGCGCCTGTGGGTGGGTCCCACAGGCGTCTGTGCATTTAAGAAAGGTTTGCAAATTTTGTAACGAAAACGACGCCGTTTCTTACTTAGACAGAATAGGACAGAGTGAGATTGGGCAGACACTCGGATACCTGCCACCCGGAGATTGTCATTCTTAATCGCTACAAGTGAAACCGAAAACCTTAAGCCGGTGTAGATATTAATTTCAATTCCGAATAAAATCAATTTTCTACTTCAAGTACACGTGCGGCAGCGTAGAATCAGATGCTTCTTATTAGTCTTCATAGTCGACCAACTTAGAAGAAGTTAAAAGAGTTCTGTTCATTTATCGTCTACTTCAATCTTGAAAAGTATGCAGTGTGAATCGTAACCTATCGAAAACTCTAATATTTCACATTATATATATATATATATATATATAATATAATTATTAAAGAAGGGGGACAAAATGGCAAAATGGAAATTCTAAGAGAGACAACGACGAGAGTCAGAGGAACACATCAACTCAGACAAGGCAGGCAAGATGACTACAGACACGTACTTGCCTTCTTCATATCATTTTCCGAGCGCGTAAACAACTAAACATCATAGCTACGTGTAGAAGAGAATGTGAAGTTTAGAAAAGTCAATCCATCAACCAACCCCAGTCAAAATTTTCAATCTCAACGTGGGATTTCGATTTCAGTTTCTGAATTGCGCGTTCTTGTTATCTTGTTATTCACCCATTGATCTTCAGACTTCAGCCAACAACTACCTTCTCTGCTCCATCTTCATTCTTCTATCAAAGCCACCATCTTTCTCTTCATTTCTCGTTTCCTTCTTGATCTCAGTTGTTGGGCATTATCTTTTTCTGAATTGGGTTCATCATAAAATCTGGTTTGTTAGCTGTTACATCACATGCAGTTTGATGGGAACACTTTGATTTTTTTTTCCTGCCGGCGTTTAATGGAGGTTGTTTACGGAAATTTTGTCAGGTAGGTTTATTAACGAAGTCAAAGTTTAGTTCTTACGAGCAAAATGGGAGGGGTTTGCTCTGGTGGGACAAAGAAGAGAAGTGTGAAGGTTCAAGCGAGGAGTTCATCGTCGGGATTTTCTGGGACGATAAAATCAGCGAAGGGCAATGGTCCGTCGAAAGAGAGCGGCGGTGGAGTTGATTTCAATCAAACGACGACACAGAAGAATAATTACCGTGAGCTTCCGTTGTCGTTTTCAAGAGAACTGAAGCCTTCGGTGCCTCCCAAGACAGGAGATGTCAAGGTACGGCCTTAACATGTTTGTTTGTTTGTTACTAATTGTCGGCTTGGTCACGACAGGTTCTATGTTTTCGGATTTTCTTGGGTTTGAAAGAAATAACTTGCTCTTGACTTGAATATAAATCTTTGTAGAACTTGTGTTCCATCATATTTGTATGTTTGGAGACATAGCAACAACGTTAGATCGATGAATTGAGATCCGTTATGTAATGAAAATTGACGGGTTTAACAGAAAGCAGCTATAGGGATTCATTTACACTGAGAATCAATTGAGTGGTGTAACGAATGTGGTTGATTAGTCACAGAACTGAAAGATCGGTCTAATAAACATGAACGTGTAAGAAGTCCGTTAATCTTAACATATTGTATCTTCTGTTGTAACTGTAGGTTAACCAAAAGAGTTCATTTCTTGGCAAAGCTGGCACGGCTGGCCTGGAGAAAGCAGTAGAAGTTTTGGACACTCTTGGGAGTAGCATGACCAATCTGAATGCCAAGAGCGGGTTTGTCACTGGATTGTCTTCCAGACGGAATAGAATATCCATATTAGCATTTGAAGTAGCCAATACCATAGCCAAAGGTGCAAGCTTGTTTCAATCTCTTTCAGAAGACAATGTACAGTTGCTGAAGAATGAGATACTACGTTCAGAAGGAGTACAGAAACTAGTTTCCACAGATACGAAAGAGTTGTTTATTGTTGCTGCTGTTGACAAAAGGTTGTTGCTTATATCTGTAGGAACAGGCTCTCAAAGTCCATGTAATGTGATTAATCTTTAGTTCTGATTGTTCTTCCATATCTCTTTTTCTGGTGTTGGTTCCTTTCAGAGAGGAATTTGATGTCCTAACACGGGAAGTAATTCGTTTCGGAGACTTGTGTAAAGATCCACAATGGCATAATTTGGGTCGATATTTTTCAAAGTAAGGTGCATCTGCCTTTTTGGCTATGCCATTAGGTTACATTTTTGGGATTATCTGACAAAAGGTTTTATGTCTGCAATCAGATTAGATGCAGAGTATTCCACTGATAAACAACTTAGAGGAGAGGCAAAAATTACAATGCTAGAGTTGCAAGCCCTGGTCCAGCATACTTCTGTATGTTTTATCTTCTCATAAGCTGGAAGTTTATACTTAATATCATTGGTTTTCTCTGCTTTTTCCTTGTAGGAAGTTGTCATTCCTTTATGTTTAGTGTGCAAATTTACAGCTGAAATTTGGTTATGGTCTCCAAGTTCTCAACATTTCAATTTGAATCTCACTACAATCTTGCTACCCCATCTACAGGAATTATACCATGAGTTGAATGCTTTGGACAGATTTGAACAGGACTTTCATCAAAAACTTCAGGAAGTGGAATCCTTGAATCTTCCACGGAAAGGTTAGCTAACCTTTCCTTGTCTTCCTCCTTGTCCTCCGTTGCATACTCTCAACCTCCTGTCTTTGATAGATTTATTTTGTTCAAGTTTAGTTTTTATCATACAATAAGTTGATAGTGCATTTGCTTCAGGATTGATCTGTTAGAGAGTCACATGATTTCAATGGTTTGGCCCCCAGTTCATGCCCATTGGACTACATACATCTATCATAGGATAGACATTTGCAAATCGCAAAAAGATTCAGCATTTGCAAATCGTAAAAAGATTCAGCATTTGCAAATCGTAAAAAGATTCATACGCTATTTCCTCTAGCATGCCTTCCTCTGCACTTCAATGTTCAATGTGTTACAGATGCTTTTATAGGTATTCTTTGCATGCATGCTTCATGTCCAGTAGCTGCCTCAGTCCTCACTGCTGTTAGTTGCAGCGGAGCAGAGGACGTTATTGACAAACCATTTTCTTTGCAATTGTAGGAGAAAGTCTCACTGTTTTACAAAGTGAGCTAAAAGAACAAAGAAAAGCTGTTAGGAGTCTGAAAAAGAAATCTCTTTGGTCAAAAGATTTGGAGGAGGTACATTGTTATGAACCTCTTCTTTCATTGCATCTTCTAAAAAGTTCCAAATGCATCAATTAAATATCTTGTTGGTCTGTTTCCCTTGTTTCTGATGATTTATTTGCAACTTTCATCTGGTATGATGACCTAGATGCCAATAAGCAACTTGGTTTTGAATTTTTGTATTGATCATCACAGTTTCACATCCTATCTCATAACTTCACTCACACGATCTTCCACAGATCATGGAGAAGCTTGTCAATGTTGTTACCTATCTACACCAAGCTATATCTGAAGCATTTGGAAATAATGGTACGAATTCCATTTTTAATTTCTAGAGAAGATTCATAACGTGTTGACAAATCCTATAGACAATACCTCTCGTCAGATTCAGACATGTTCATTCAAAGTGATAAATCCCTTTCTAAGTGTAATAAACTCTTGCAGGTGCTACATTGACTGGCGAGGAGGCCGGCAAGAATCCTCAAAAGTTAGGCCCTGCTGGTCTTGCATTGCACTATGCTAATGTTATCAACCAGATAGACAATATCGTAAGTTTATTGAATAATATCTCTGAATTAGTCAGCTCTTTTTTTTTTTTCCTATCTTAAATTCTTTACCTTGACAAAAACAATGTCTTCAGGCATCTCGGCCAACCTCCCTTCCTCCACATATACGGGACACTTTATATCAGGGGTTGCCAGCCGGTGTTAAGAAAGCTCTTCGTTCTCGCATACTAAGGGTTGATGTCAAGAAAGAGGTATTTGCATTTCTTCAAGTAATGCTAATGCTTGATGCTGCAACTTAACTTGCTTTCTGCATGTGTTTCTGCAGCTCACCATAGCTCAATTAAAAGCTGAAATGGAGAAGACTCTACATTGGCTTGTACCTGTTGCTACCAACACAACCAAGTAGGTTCAATCAGTGCTCTAATTCTCTATATTCCCTGCGCTTCCATTGTACATGCATATTATGCTCCATATAAGCGGTGAAAATGGCCGGGCAACTTCAAATTTTTTATGTACACACCACTAACCCAAGCTTGATTCGGCTTCGGCCCAACTCGAAAGTTAAATTGGACTTTTCCATGCTGAGTTTGGCCTGGATCAGACCGAACCCTGTTGCCACCCCTATTCCAGAGGCTGAATATGCTCTGTTTCCTGCTTCATTTGTTAATATTCCTTTCTTACTAGCTGTTACAATTGAAAACAGGGCACATCAAGGATTTGGATGGGTTGGAGAATGGGCAAACACTGGGTCAGTCCCTTCTCTATGTACATTTGATCTACACAACCACATTCTCTCTCCCTGTAGGGATGATCCACAGAATGAGCTTGTCATCAGAACGACTCCTGATCGTTTGTTTTTTCTCTGACAGGAATGATCTTGGCAAGATTACTGGCAAATCTAGCAATCTGATCCGCCTCCAGACACTTTATCACGCTGATAAGGAGAAAACTGATGAATGCATTCTCGAACTGATCACATGGCTACATACATTGATAAACTCAGTCAGAAATCGAGATTTTGGATTCAACGCAATGCCTGCTCGATCTTCAACAACCAGGGGACTAATCTTCCCCACCAGGATGCATCGCCTTTCATCCTTGAAAAACTACATTACCCATCTTTCTCAAGAAGATAGAGACATGTTAGACAAGGTAAATTGGACGAGAAAAGTTCCTGGCATAAGCAAAAGCGAAGACTTTGCCGTTGGCAGGAGAAGAAGCAAAGTGTGGGCATTGAGCAGGAGCAGCAGAAACTCTCAAGTACACTCAGAGCATCCCATGGCTACTAGTGTAGATGATATGGATGTCTAGAATCTCTCATCCTCCATGACCGATTCCTTGATAGGATATTTCGCTTCCCGAGCTTTTTGACGTGTATATATATATATTTATTTTTTTAATACAAGGAAAAATAACAATTAATTTAAATCACACAAAATGTGACAGTACTCAATGCCTTGCCTATCCCGTCTACTCAATGCCTTGCCTATCCCGTCTGATGAGATTCTGGACGAGCAATGGGAGCTCTCGAAGTATATGGATGCCTGGGCAATTCCTATTGCTTCTGCTGCTAGTTGATCCACGCACTGGCTTCCCTCCCGATGTATGTGTTGGATGCGCACCTTTCAATTAAGTTGGAGCAGTCCATGTATATCTACCAATAACAAGTAATTACGATCAGTCGCGGAAATGGGATAAGAAGCAAGTTAATGACCTCGAAGACGTCGACTTCTAAGATGATCCGACGGTAATCACGATTTTAAGTGGGAGTGAGTCCCGAGTGAACTCTCCAGAGTTCGGCCATGATAGGTGAGCCACTACCAATGTGCTGAAGAAATCCGCTACACCATTGCCTACAACCATCCCGAATAAGACTCTTAGTGGTAGCTAAGTATGATTTCAGATTAAAAGAGCCATCCGCGTTTACTAAACCTAGTGCTCTGAAAGGAAGGCCCAGCCTACTCAGCTGCCCAAGATGTCTATATTCTTTCGTTAAATTGTCATGTACATCCCCTATGTGCGTTACAGATTTATCACTAACCATTTATTGGGTTCCATCCGACTCAATTAGTGCTTCCCTAACACCAAAATCCACGCACTTAAGGAAAGAACAGTGAATCTTGCAAGTTTGTTTCGCTGATTCAACATCGTAGATAACTCGCAAATTAGAGAGATCCGTTCAAAAACATTGAACCCTTCCTAAATTCATCAACGAGCACCTCTAAATAACAAAGGCTCGCAACTGGGTTTGCGAATTTGACTCTTCAGATTGGGATCAGATGGTTCAAGATGGGAGTGCCCGGTTTGTCGTAACCAGGCTTTTGGGCGGACACTCCTCTCGCAGATTCATCAGCGAGCTGTGACCACTCATCATATCCCGTTTGCTGCCTGAAGGATCATATTTTAACTTGACCCTCTCTCCATCTATTTGTATTCACAATGTTGACCTCTCTCTTGGTCCACTAACGATGTGGTTTTAAGAACAAGCCAATAATTTCAATCATCGTTCTAAATTAGTGATAATAATGAATCGGATTATACTTAAAAATTTCAACAAAGTTAAAGCTTGATTAAGTAAAATTCGGGTTTTGAATTAGAGTTTAGACTTCAAACCAAATTCAAATGTTAATTTAAGCTTAAGATTAACTTAAAATAGCAATAGCTTTTAATTAGTCAATTAGAATTGGTATCCTTTAACATGCTCATGGATTCTTTTCACAATGCCATGTTTATGGTAGCCATTCTTACATGGAACTACAAGAATCAACAACATTAATCCTCCACTTTTCCATGAGACGGAGCTTCATTTTCCAAATAAGCCCTACCGCATAGGATAACGTTTGCTGGAGGAGGAAGAGCTTCGTCTTTACCAGGGACTGACGGGTTAGGCTTAGCTACACTAAAATCTTTGACTCTTATGTATAGCTCTTGTCCAAGATACCAGGATTCTGCATCTTGCGATCTCAGATTCCAGATTCCTGGATTGTCCAACATTACCAAAGTTGCTGTCCATGAGTATGGACATACCTGCGCTCACCATCAAAGAAACAGGACATGAATGTCATGTCAGGTTTTTTTTTTAACCATAATAAGCTATGTTTGAAGTTTTATGGAAGTAAATAAAACCTGAACTGTTGAACGAGGAACTGCATCGATCATGTTATATGTCTTTCTGCTGCTCTCCTCCCATTTCCCAAATCCCATGCTGCAACAGTATTGAGGTCATCAGAGCTAGAGATGGCAATGGATCAGATTCAGACCCGACCAAATTTATGAATCTTGATCGGGTCAAAAATCAAGATTCAGTCTAAATTTGGGTATATCCAGGTCAAACCGGGCTAAGTTTAAGCTTAGACTTTTTTATCAATGCCTGAAATTTTCCTGATAAAATTGAGCATAACATTGGAAAAAAGAAAGACTTACCCCACAACAAAAAGGTTGTAGCCATCAAGGTGCCATGTTTGCAATTTCGAAAGAGGATTTTCGAAAACTATGTGATAAAAACTGCGGTGAATAACATCAATAACAGGAGTTCCCAATCCTGGGACCAAGTTACCGATTGGTTTCTCAGGAATTAGTCCTGTCTGATACACATTTTTGACCTGCAACAGATCTGCCAAGCTCAGTGGTGTGTCTGGATTAACGTAAGACATCCCATTGATCGTGTACCTGACTCGACTCCCGTCGAACATAACACCACTTTGAAGTACTAGAGTACGCGATTCTTTGATACTACCATAACGATATGAACCTTGTGGATCCACCCTAGCAGCTCCTACTGCCAGATCCCACCTGATCAAACAAAAATGTTTAGGATTCTTTACCATTCTATACATAATCTCGTTCTCAGTTAGGATTACCGTAAGAAAAGAAAAGAAAAAACCTGCAAACCTGATGGTTCGAGCTTGAGTAATGGAGTAAATATAATCATATAGTGGTGGTCCTGATGGAAGAGAGTCAGAGGGGTTGCTTTTAGAATCTGGATACCTGACGATACCAATACCAAAAAGTTCTTTCGAAGTGAAGCGAGAACTTGCAACCATGTAGTAGGATTTGTCTCCACTCTGATTCTTAGCTGTGACTAGAACTGAATAAGACTGACCAACGTGAACGTCCAAACTACTTAAGTATTGTTTACGAGTGTATGAACCTTCAGTCTCCACCAACAGCAGCAAATGATCCTGAATTCTGAAGTTCAGTGATGTTTTCAAACCCACATTGGAAATTCTCAGCCTGTACGTAGCCCCTGCAATGAAAATCCAACTATAGGCAGGATTTGGCTTGTCTAGGTATCCACAGAATCCTATCACAAAAAGATTATATAAGAAGTTCACCGCAGAAAAACGATTCCAACTGACCTGTCTCAAATCGAAAAACAGATTGATATGGACCGAGTCCGTTTATGAGAATTCCGTCAGGTGCTGGCAAATTGTCACCTTCGTCAAGTAAAGATCTCAAATACTGTTGAGAAACAAAAGTTACAGTCAGCGAACAATGGCAGATGTATACAAATATATACGTAACACATTTCAGAAGTGCACTTCCAATCATTTTTGGAGCAGAAACATAAGAAAAATTATGCATACTTGTGATAAATCAATAGACTATACCGTGTAGTCAGGGTTGAACCAATCTCCAATGAGTACATCGAAATCTCCATCCGGTTTTGGGAATGGAAGTGGAACTGCAGTTCGATTGTTCACTCTTATAGCGCCGTACCCACCAGCTGCTTTATGCAATAGAATAGATGGGAAGTAGAAGAAACTTCCAATCTGATCTTTTATCTCAAAACTGTAAGTCCAGCTTTGGCCTGGCATTATTGGGCAGTTCGTCCCTTGAACGCCATCTTGCCATGAGTTTCTCCTCAGTTGCACTCCATTCCTACGTACAAATTAAACCATGTTTACAAAATCTCATGTCATTGAATCTGAGTTCGAAGGTTTAACTCCCTGGTTCGTACCATGTCAGCAGAAAAGGGTCTGTCAGGTTGTTGTGGATGTTTATATTAACAATATCGTTAGTTGTTGCGTTCAGGATTGGTCCTGGGAACTGATTATTGACAAGAATCACCTGACGTGAAACAATAACAACAACAACAATAACATCTCGTCAACAAATCCCGAAAAAAATGTAAATGACGTATCTGAATTTCCAACAACCTGCTTCTTGACACCGAGAACCTGACGCTGAGACATAGAAACAGTCCAATCATAGAAAAGAGTCTGCGAGTCCCAGTCTCCCACCACAGCCATTACAAAGACATAGCAGAAGAGGGTTGCTGTGAGGATTGACTTCAGAGCCTCCATTTTTTGCTTTCTTCAGCTTCTTGGCCAAGTGATGTGTAGATAGATATACGTATAGCAGAAAGAAGTCTGGTGATTTCACTATCTTTTGATGTCTGTATCCCACAATAAAGAACAGGTCATTCACGAGAACAATGCCTGGAGATAAACTGATTAAAAGTTTCCCATGTATGTTACGTCCAAATTATAGATTCAATCTGGCTTCTTGCGATGGAGAAAGACAATGTCCAGGAGGCAAAAGATTGTGTAAGCTTTTTCAAATAGAATTTAAAGAGAAGATGAGGAGGAAAGAGCAGGCTGTTTGTTCCCCATTTTCAGGCTCGAGCCTGGTGAACACGAGAAGCCTAATCTACATGATCTATTTAGTCCACGCAAATTGGGTCTCTGTGAGTCTGTTGTTAGATTCATAAAGAAGGATTTGTTCATGGACCAAACATCACCTCCAAAGAACTTATGGGTTTTACTATTAAGTTTGATCTAAATTTGAATTTAAACTTCAAATTTGAATTAAATTTAAATGATTATTTGTTTTTTATTTTTACGTTATGATTTTTAGATTTAGTTTTTTATTTTTGCTTTTTGCTTTTTGTTTTTTATTGAAAACAAAATTTTATTTAGTTAAGATTTTTACAAATTGATTTTATTATCTTATTTTTTAATCACACTTTATGTTAATTATTTTTAATATAATATATTATTTTTAAATTAATTAATTTTTGATTAGGAATAAAATATATGTATATTTATTAATTAAAGAAATTTGTAAATTAATTAAAACAAACACTTAAGTAGGAACGACCTAGGCTCGACCTGACCATGGGTTACGGTGACTCATGACCTAATGAGTCGGGATAGGTCAGCCTGTGACTCGGCCCATAACCTGACGGGCTATAGACAGACTGGGCTAACTTGACCCATTTTATACTATTTTATAAAAATTGTCAAAAAAAAACATCATTTTTAAAGTAAAGATTGAGCTACAGATTGTGGTCAGAAACCAATCACTTCTAACTCATAATCTGTCAATTCGAGCCAAAATTGGATTAAACCAGACCTAAGTCGACATCTCTACACTTAAGGTAGACAAATTTTGCTTCTCTCTATCTTCGTCACATGAAGACGGACAGAAATTTTCATTAGTACCTGTCTTCATGTTCATCTCGGGCCACACACACTGAACATGGACAAAATTTTGCTTCTCTCCTTCGCGTCTACGCCATATCGTTCTTGCTTATTCGCGAATTAACTATGCAGAAGCAGCCAAATCACTAGATGTCGCATTTTACGGTAACCCAGATGACCTTGTGAGAACCACCCAAAAGTAGTTAGGGATTTGGTTAGGGTGACCGTGACTTTGTTAAACAATTATTTGTCTCCACTTCGCTGCAATTCTCATCCGTGGCTTGTCTCAGGCAAGTGAGTCGGTTATCATCAAACTTGGCGTTGGAATGGGATGACTTTATGG
Source organism: Erythroxylum citrifolium (assembly GCA_026284465.1). Lineage (NCBI taxonomy): Eukaryota > Viridiplantae > Streptophyta > Magnoliopsida > Malpighiales > Erythroxylaceae > Erythroxylum > Erythroxylum citrifolium. The sequence goes on along the minus strand of JANKOE010000002.1, from coordinate 881,338 downwards.
TTACACGTGAGTAACTTTATCCATTGCTACTCAACTTCTGATTAAAGATTAGGGGAGTAACTTTATCAATTGCTACTCAACTTCTGATTAAAGGTTGAATATTTTTTAAGAATTTTTTTTATTCATTAATTTTTTAATTTAATGTAATTTTTTAAGTTACATTTCCAATTCATTTTTTCATAATTTATGTTTTTTAAGCGTGTGGTGGTCCCCCCTTATCTGCCGACATCAGTGCCATGCACATGCTTATCCATTAGTTCAGAAACTCTTACGTTAGGGCTGACTCTTTTTGTTGATTTACGTAGTATACAGTTGCCGTTCTATTTACTGGAGATAAATATAAAACAAAAAAATTATGTTCCTTTGCCTATTTGATTGTTGTCCTAACTAATTTTTGTTCAATTCTTGGATGATAAAAATATAAATTTTTGTTCGTTCTAAAATTGACGGATAAAATTTCTTGTCTTCGTCTCCGAAATAAAACACATAAGCAACTTTAAGAAATAATCCTTCCTTCTACATAAACAAATTTGTTATTCTTAATTATATTATTAAACTCATTATTATTATTATCATTATCATTATGATTATTTTAATTAATTTTATTATACGAAATTAGTTATTTTATTATAATTATTATTGTTATTATTATTAATAATTTTGTACTTCGTTAGACGGACATGCATGTCCGTTTAACGGACAGATTCGGGAGAAATAGTGTACATTAGCCATTCATGTCCGTTTAATGGACACGCAGTCTGTTTAACGGACAGATTCGGGAGAAATAGTGTACATTAGCCATTCATGTCCGTTTAACGGACA
>JANKOE010000002.1:839950-867038 GCA_026284465.1 Erythroxylum citrifolium | reverse complement strand
GATGAGATCTCCGTTTGTGACGTCTGCTACACTTTCTCGGAGATGGGAAACAGATCAGTGTTGGTAGGAGATAGTTGCTGAATGTTGATACACCATAATAGGCTAGAACTAAAGTAGATTATCCTAATGGCTCCAGATTTTTCTGTACAGAATCAAAAGTGGAACTTCTTTACTTTACTGTCATGTAAAAAATCTGAGAAGGCGATGTTTTTAAAGTCTGAAATACTTTAAATTCTTTATTCTATTCTTCGTTGATTTACTTGGGACTGTTGATATCTCGTAGAATCTGTTGAAATAAGTACTTCCAAGTTTAGGGGAAGGTGAGAGTTTCGAAATCTCCAGAGTTCTAAAGACAAAAGTACAGTGAATGGGCTTGGGCAGGAAGTCAATCCTTCCAAGTGGGTTGGATTACCCAGGGCTTCCTGTCTAAATCCAAACCAACTGTATGTTAAAACCACGTGTTTGGACTCAAAAGGTTGAGCCCCAATTCTAAGAGCCTCAGTTGTAGACCTGACTATTGCTAGAGGATTGAATCACGGTTTGATCCAAGCTAATTTTTTAAGAAGGTGACCCTCTTCAGTGCGCACAAGGAGTTACCACATTGGATATTAAAACCACGTCCCCAAATTACGCCAATTGTAATCCAGATTAGTCGCAACACGAGCCATAACACGTGGATGGTCGGTTGATCACGTATAGGAAATATTTCTTTTATAGTATGTAGGAATAACAAGTTTTGTCCGTTGTGATCCGATTCAGTTGAGTTCAATTCAAGCTAATCAGGTTTGAAGTTGGATTCAGATTCTGGTTGAAAATTTCAAAATTTTAATTAAGTGCGAAGTATTGAGTAAAATTACTTTATTTTGAAATTTTTAAAAATATAATCCAATGTCAAGATTAATTATAAAATATTTTAATTTTTAAAAACAGATAATGTTATTAAAATTTTTTAAAAATATAATCTTAAATTAATTTTTTTAAATTCAGTTAAAAAAATAACACTAAACCATATATGACATCGTCATTATATATTGAATAATCAAATATAAGTAGCATTTGAGTAAGTTATTAGAAAATGTTTACTTTAACACTCGCGCCACGTAGTTATCGTGTAGGAAGTTCAACTCAATGTCCTTTTTACCTTTACTAGTTATAAGTCTCGGACAAGGCTTTCGAATATTGAATAATCAAATATAAGTAGCATTTGAGTAAGTTATTAGAAGATGTTTATTTTAACATTCGCACCACGTAGTTACCACGTAGGAAGTTCATCCCAATGTCCTTTTTGCCTTTGCTAGTTATAAGTCTTGGACAAGGCTTTCGAATATTGAATAATCAAATATATGTAGCATTTGAGTAAGTTATTAGAAGATGTTTACTTTAACGCTCGCGCCACGTAATTATCACGTAGAAAGTTCAACCCAATGTCCTTTTTGCCTTTGCTAGTTATAAGTCTTGGACAAGGCTTTCGAGCCTACAACTTAGCTTTTCAAGATAAGCGTATAAAGAAAGATCCTGTGAGGTTGTCTAAAACCGTAGGATTGTCATACTCTCAAGGCCTCTGAACAAAGACCCCTAGCTTAAATAGCGACAAGAAGAGCCAAACTTTATAGCTTATCAGGTACTAGCAGATCTGGACACCATCAGGTATATCCTTTGGTTATTTTATTTTTTTATTTATGTATTATTATAATTTTATTTACATAATTATTTAGCGTGTCAGTTTTACTTATTTACTCTTTAACCTGTATCACTTTTTTATTGTCACATCTGCATATGGGTCTACCGAAAATAGCCTCTTTATTATGTAAGGGTAAAGTTGCGTACTATCAAACTTCTCCAAATCCTGCTTTATTGTGAGACTTCGGACTGAGTATAATGATGAATGAAAACATGAAGCTTAACCCTTATTTTTATTTAAATCAATTAAATTCAACATAAAATAATAGTTAACATGATTAAAATAAATTATCGAATTTATTAATTAAAATTTAGGTTTAAAATTGATTTTATTCTTAATTAAATGGCTTAAATGTACTGTATTCTCATATAGTTTGTTTTATTATTTCAATTTAAATGTTGTGAAAAATAAGACAGAATTTGAATTGAATTCCAATTTTTTATTAAAAAAACTCTTCTTTTCAGGATATTTCTGCGTTCATTAAAAACCGGACAAACCTGGAACTTAATACATAAAACGTACACTGACACAATTACTTGTCATAACACAACATGGAAATCGATCATCCTTATAAATCCAATACCAAAACTTATTCCTAATAAAAGAAGGAAACACATACATTACTTCCTCTTCTATAAACATCCGATACTCACTAGTCACCTACCATTGTTGTGCTTCAAGAATTGCTCCTCTGATCTTCGCCACCCTCTCGACAATGCCTTCCACTTCAACAACTCGTAGGTATGCTGCAATACACTTTGATGTATCTAGTCGTAGAGCTCCACCGCCAAATGGCAATGACGATGAAACGAAGGAACAACCTCAATTCATATTCTTTTTCGCCTTTCACCGACACTACCTATTAAGGTTTACAGGCGACAGTGAAGCGGAGTACCCCTGTAATGAGTGCGACGGCATTGCCATGGAACTTCCCGTCCTAGTTCTTAAAGACCCAAACACATGCGCTGACTATCTCTGGAGCACACTTCCTTGGGTTCATGATTTTCTCGACGGGACAATTGTTAAGATTATCGTCGAAACTATGAGTCCTAGCCTCTGTGGATTTGCCGAATCTACGAATTTTTCTGGGTTTCATCTGCAGGCCCATGTGACGGCGTTCTTGCTGGAGATGGTGACTCTCACGCCGCTGTTTGAACGTGCGTCGGAGTCTGCGTTGGAGAAGCTGAAAGCGGAGAGTTTCTGTGCCAACTCCGGTGAAACTGATCAATACGACGACTGTGTTATTTGTTTGGAGGAATTTTCTGGTGATCAATTGCTTACAAAGATGCCCTGTTCTCATGTTTTCCACCAATCATGTATTTTCCAATGGCTGGAGAGATCCAATGCTTGCCCCTTATGTCGTGGAAAAGTGGATGATGACTGAGTCAACTAGCGTGGTGCACCGTATGTGCGTTCATACTGGCCTCTGATTTCTTGGCACTAATTTTAGAATGTTCAATTTTCGTTGTTCTTAGATTCTTAAACTGTAACTGTTAATCATAACTTTGTTTAGCCTCCCAATTATGTCAACTCTCTTTTGAAATTCAGATCGGACCGGCCGGTTTGACCGGTTATTTGATTCAGGTGATTCTTAAAAATCAGTCTTCAATTGAACCGGTGCGAATCGATCAATTGATCGATTAAATCGGGACTGGTCGAATCGGTTGATCACTAGCTCAATGAATCTTTTATTTTTTATTTTCTTTTTAAAACACTAATGTATTTTTTAATTCTTTCAAAAGTAAAAGCCACATTTTCTCCATAAATCTAACAAAAGTATAGAAATTTATATTATTTGGTATATTTTTCTATTTTTTAATATTACTAATACTGTATATAATTATTGCGTAATTATGACGTCATGCGGATTCGACCGGTAGTCGAACCGGTCAAATTAGTGACCAATAAAGTCTTCGGTTCGATGTCCGGTCCGGATTTCAAAACCTTATTGTCAAATATAACTTATATTCATTACACAAAGAATCACCCAAATTTACAAAAATAGTATTGAACTTTTTTATTTCGATTGACTTTGTAGTGGATAAACTTCCTGAATGCATATAATAATATATAAGTTAATATTTTAAATAATTTATTTAAGGACTTAAAAACTTATATATTCATAATAATGATTTAAAAACTTAATCGGTTCGACCAATTTAATCATAAAAATCTTAAACCGTCAACACTTAGGTTATTTTTGGTTATAAGTAAGATTTTTAACGGAATTGGATTATTTATAATGGAATGATACTTATTGGCTAGTATATTCTCTTCTAATCGTAGCCTAATAGCATTTGCACAAGTTTCCTGTGATTCTTCCTAGAGTGGCAAGTAACCATCCTGATCTTGAATCAACTAGTAATGTTCTCTTGAATCAATTAGTGATGTTCTCTTGAAATTGATCCATAATGCTGATACCTGTTGGAATTTGTTTGATTCTTGGTGGAGCCTATTTCTCAATTTGGTTGTGATACATCTCATTTTGTATTATGTTCGTTTGGTTGAATGCTTTTTTTTTTCTTTCTGTAAGTTTTAGTCTAATAAGTGCATAGGAGGTGGAGACCTTTAGGAATCCTTAATTTGATTCTCTAATTTATTGGTTTCACCGGAGATTATGTTATTATTGTTAGATTTGATTTGTATGTGATTCTCCTGCGGTGTGCATCTGGTTGATCAACTGGGCATCTGCTTGATCAGTTGGGCGGACTTTTTCTCTTTTTCTTATTATTATTCTTATTGTGCTTATTATTATTATTAGTACTAGTATTATTATTCTTAATATTTGTATTCCTATTATTATTATTATTATTATTATTATTATTATTTTGTCTTCTAAACTTGCATGAAGTTTTTTTTAACTCTTCATGTCACATTTATCTGTGGGTCTACCGAAAATAGTTTCATTATTTTATAAGGGTAAGGCTGCGTACTATCAGACCTTCCCAGATCCCGCATTGGTGTAGGATTGAATTGGGTATGATAATGATGATGATGATAATGGAATGAAATATAAATTGATGTAATATTATAAATTTGATGATTGGGAATGATGGAAAGGTTAATACAGTGAAATGTTGGTTGAATGAAAGTTTAAAATATAATATGCTATAAACCCTCATTCTAAACTATGAAATAATATTATATTCTATTTCATTCCATTAATTAAAACTCAACTTAACATAGCCTTAATTTATTAATTAAATAATCAATTTTTGTAAATTATTATAAACCAAAATAAATAAATTATCATTTAAACTTCAAAAGTTTAGATAAATAAGTACAATTTTTTCAATTTATTTAATTTAATATTTAGCCAAATTTATGATAATCTAATATCAGTTAAACCTTTTAAATCTTAAATCTCTTATTTTATCGGTTGAACTTTCAATCATGTCTTTAAAATATTGATGAATAACATATTCAATAAGATTAACATTTATAAATCTTAACTTAAATTCTTCTATAAATCTTCAAAAGCAAAAAGTGCTAGATTTTATACAAAATGAAATCCAATAAATATATAGCATATGTGTTGAATACTTCTAATTTTCACTATATTTGACTTATCATTTAATGAAAAATACTAATATTCTAAATTTCACAGTCTATTAAGAATTACTTTTTTGATAATTACTAGTAAGAATTATTGTTCTCTTAATTTAACATTTTCGATGTCTTTTTTTTTTTTGAGGGGCATTTTCGATGTCTATTAATTATTGTTTAGTTTTAAGAATAATAGTTGAAGTCTTTATAAGAACAAAAGGCCTAGTCTTGTAAAATAGGACTTGCCCTTATCATCTAAGTGGATCTAGAGTACTACTTCAATCAAACGGACCAGGGTGGCTTTTGTTTCTGATGAAATAACCTGACGTTTGAGCATTGGCAGATAACAATGGCTCGGCTGATAAGGCCACTGATGAAGTACCATTGCTACCACTGCTCTAGCGTCGCATCCAATCATCTCTTCTCCCAATTCTTCAAAGTACCCCCTAGAGCCACATCTACCTGTGTTTCTTTCGCTAAAGTGCAGTCCTCTCCTCGTGAGGTCCATCATGAATCACGAAGTCACAATTTAACGCCGTCGGATCTCGAGCAAAGCAGCGACTCGGATTCCGGCGAAAAGAAAAGTCGCAACCAGAAAAAGCGAGAAGCTCGGCGAGCCGTCCGATGGGGCATGGAGCTTTCTTCCTTCTCCCCTCCGCAAATAAAACGCATTATCAAGTAATACTCCTGTAGCATTGACCTTCAACTTGTTGAACCTCTATTTTTTCATGTAATTTTCGTAGTTATATTGCTCGAGTGTTTGCTTTTACGTTTAGTTAAGTTGTTTTGAGATATGTTCATGCCTGTGGTTACAGATTGGCTTCACTCGACAGAGAAGTGCTTGATGCATTAATGCTAGTAAAGGTGCTCCCCTTTTCGCAATCTTAGCTTCTTGTTTTGATTTATGATCCGTTGGGACGTAGTCGGTTAAGAGGGTTTTTGGTTTTTAGTACAATGAAGCAAAGGTGTTTGGTTTTTTGTCGCAGAGATTGGGACCTGATGTCCGAGAAGGAAAGCGGAGGCAATACAACTATATTGGTATTGAATCTCTTATCTTAGTTGTTTGATTACATATGTTAGGTATGTTACATAACTAAAACTTGCATATGTTATATACGTCGCGTACTTGCTTGGCATTTGTGCTTATGTTACTGTCAATACATCTTCCACAAAATGCTACAGATTGTTACATATGTTAGATATGTTCGTGGGAAACTTACGTTGTTTTACGTCGTGCATGTATTTGTTTCTCATATGTTTGTTAAAAGTGTTAACAGGGAAACTGTTGCGTGAGGTAGAACCTGAATTAATGGACTCTCTGATTCATGCTACTAAAGATGGTGACTGGAGTAGGCTTCAGGGTTTGATAGATGCAGAGACGGCAATTATTAGTGCTGACGACGTAGAAATCGAATACGAGGAGGAAGAGGAGGTACTGTAACTATTAGTCAATCTGGTTGTCATTGCTTAACTAAAAGCAACTCCAGTGCCCGTTGGTTTCTTCTATTTGTAATGATGCCTGCAAATACAGATTCAGGATATATTTATGTATACCTATTCCTTGTTGACCAATTTGTTTTAGGATTCTCAAGAGCATATTGAAATTGCAACTAGATGGTTTGATGGACTGATTAATAAGGACGTAGAGATCAGCAATGAAGTTTATGCTGTTCGAAGTCTTGATTTTGATCGTCAGGTTAGTGGGATGTTAGCCTTTATGATTTTGGCTTCAATATCAGAATTTGGGCATGACATTCCTCCAAATTCGATTGGAATGAAATCAACTTACTCAAGCATATGTATCATTTTGAAGTTGTAAGCAATTCAATTCTCTGCTTGTCATGTCCATGGTCAGAAGACTCTGAAGTCATAGCCTTGACTAAGTCCTTGAATCCTTTTCGAGTCTCGGATATTAGTAAATTGTATGCTTATCATTTTGCCAAGAGCATACATTCATCTGGTCCTCTGAAGCTACACATCCCATTTTTGATAACTAAGTTAATACATAGCCCTTTACTTGTTTTTTCTGCTCATCAGCTTTTTATACACACATCAGTTCATCTAAATTAATCTCGCTTTTTATGGCATTTTTTGAACAGGAGCTGCGCAAGCTCGTCCGACGAGTGCATTCAGTTGAAGAGCGTAGGGTTAATACTGAGGATAATGAGCAAGAAATGGAAAAGGCTATAATGGCTGCTAGAAAGTCCCTCACTCGCTTCCTTCTTGCCCTTTCCAAGCAGATATCAACTGAATCTAACAGTACTAATTCCTAATCTTTTAATCCTTACTTTATTCTCCTACAAATACTTATAATAAATTAGCTAAATCAACATTTTCTAGTTGGTGGGTTCTTAAACTGCTAAAGCAACATAAATGATAGTTCTTATATTTAACCTGAGCCTGTGTTAGTCTTGTATCTCGTCTGATCAGGGCCATCTCAATCTCTTATCTTCAACGTGTATTTATTAAATCAACATTTTCTAGTTGGTGGGTTCTTAAACTACTAATGCAACATAAATGATACTTCTTATATTTAACCTGAGCCTGTGTTAGTCTTGTATCTCGTCTGATCAGGGCCATCTCAATCTCTTATCTTCAAAGTGAGCTATTAGGCCAAGTTAAATGGTATTTAATCCCAGCAAAACTTCACCCTTAGAAATTTCAATCAGGAAGCCTGAAAATGCAGAAGTTAGGCCTTGATGACCCATAATGGGCTCTGAAAACCAACATAACTATAAAATCCAGGAGTGAGTTGTAAAATTATAGTTGTTGCTGACATATTACGACTAATTATTATTAATTAATCGTGCATTAGCAACAGTTGGATAATCATGCGAATCACATCTCAAGTGGGTCAGAAGCCACTTCTTGAAGGCGACAAAATTTGATGATTCATGATTGTAACTGTAATATGTCAAAATGTCATTTGATAATCTTCTTTATTGCAGGTAGCTGCACAATCTTCTGGCCACTTAATTAGTGTATTTGTAAGGTCATTAAGCTTCTCCAATTATGTGACAGAAGCAGGAATACTAGAGAGTAGGGATACTGAGCCAATTGATGATAAGCAAGGGATAGGAACATGTTTGTCATGTAAGATACCTACAAGAAAGCTGTTGAATTAAGCAACTATGTTTCGCAATAATAGCTTTGCTTTCACCTCAGCTTATGTCAGACGACAACATTGCTTAAAAATTGTTATCACTTCCTGGAAAATCTGATAACAAGACATTTATTCCTCTCTCTTTCCAGTGCCTTTAGCCATCTGCAGATTGATGAACCGCTTTACTCTCTGAAAACCTGACAATTTCCAATCCACATAGCTTTTCCATTTGGTGTGAACAAAATCTTATAGCCGTAAACCTACCTAAGAGTTGTTTTCTGCTTTAATTTAGTCACAATCTGCACTTTATCTTTAGACGTGACCATTTTACTTGTACAATTGAAATGCCTCAACTTTTTTAGGTGATCTGTAGATTTTTTTTTGAAATGGAAATAAGAAAAGTTATATAATACTGCAAAGGAGCTCGGTCCCCGACATATCCTTCAGGAAGAGAAGGTGACATCTAATTGGTGTATTTACAAAATAAGTGACCCCAAGATCAAAATGACCAGCATAAGTCGTTAGCCAGTCCGCGCATCTGTTGCTCTTACGATAAACATGTCGATGAGTAACAGTCCAATTTTTGGAAAACAAAGCATGAATACCCTTAATGATGGGGTTGAGAACCGTAGCTCGATGGGATGCCAAGGAGAGAAGAGCGATTACGGCTGTAGAGTCGACTTCCAGCACGATACGGTAGTATCCTAATTCCCACGCAAGTTGGAGTCCCATAAAGACGCCTCAGAGTACTACTGTCAGCGGAATGTACCAGCCCATAATAGTATATTTCTCGTATAATATTAATCAGGAACAGTCATTGTGGATTTGTGGGAAGCGGACAAAATATCTTACGTTGAATAGAATGAATCTAGACTTACTTGTTTACTGTCAATGCTTGGACATTCAAGAAAGAAAATGATTCCAGGACCATAGTCTTCTTGACAATATTGATTATGTTTTACTAAATGAAAGCAACTGAAAATTTAACGATTCATATGCGGCTTCAGTTTCTGCTGTGTGATTAGTGACGGTCAAAAAGATATGCAAATGTCCCTATCTAGCTTATCCGAGATGCCAGCTGTTGACATTCAACCACTATTTATCTTGATTATGATCAAAGCATGAGTGTTTTATGACAAAACGATGCCACTGTCTGTCTTACTGTGGTCCCGACAATGACAGAGACTCGGCAGGAGTGAACAAGACAAACCGTTTTTTCTCTCCGGCGGTATTCAGATTCTCTTTAACTCAACACTCTATTTCAAGTTTCAACCCTTCTCTGGCCAAAAAAATGACATTATAGAACAGGGTTGAAATAGAGTGTTGACTGTTGAGTACAGGATCTTAACCTCTCAAAGACAAAGAGGGAACTACTAATCCATAGAATTTTGTTTTTTATGTGTTTGTTAACTCAATTTTTCAGGTTTGAATCTTGACCGAAGGTTGGTTTATGCCAATTAAATCAAATCTTGTTTTGAATATGTGATTTATAAGTATTAGTTAGCATAGATTTTATTGTTAGAAAAGTATAATTTTAAAACAAATTTTTTTATGAAATTTTTTTAAAAAATATTTACTCCAGTTTTATATAAAAAAATGGCTATAAATTTGTGTTAGAATGTATAAAATAATCTTTCATATAATAATTTTTATTAAAATAATTTGAGAAAGTTAACGTAAATTCTTTTAGTTATAAAATATTATAAATACTTTTACTTTTACTTAATATAATCTCTCGAGTGATTAGATTAATTTAAGATGACATATTTGAGGATGAGTCTCCTTTGTGACCTTTATGATTCCACGTTTAAGTCACGAAAATAACTTTTTTATAAAAATATAAAAAGAATGTTGTACACATTATGACACTCTCCAAATTCTTGCAAAGTAGAGAGTCCTATGTATTAAAAATGTTGACTTTGACTTTTTATATTTAAAAGTGACTAATTTTTTAAGAACTTTTTTAATTTAATACTAATTTTTTTTACATTTTCAATTTAATCACTATCTTTTTAAATTTTGTATAAATTATGTTAAGGTATTATTTTACTAAGGTTAACCGAATCTTTTATATGGATTATAACACAAGTAAAACTAATATAAAAAATAAATATTAAAACATATAAAAAGTCAAATAATATTATATAAATCTCAAAATAAATATCAACATAAGTAAACGTGAACATGAGTTTGTGGGTATTGAGAAAATTATGTGTAAAATATAATGACAAAGGGGACTAAAAAATAGGCTCATTAATTGATCTGAAAAATCTACCCAAAAAAGCCATTTGATAGGTTTTTTTTAAGAAGCTTCAAATTTGAGCTTCTTAAAAAAGATGTATTTACTTTTTTATTTTACAGTTAAACACTCATTTTCTTAAAAAAGACTTTTGTGGTGAAGAAAAATGTTTATTAATCTCCAAAAAGTCTATCCAAACAGACAATTAGTCATATACAAAATGTGTTTCTCCTACAATGAATGGATGAAATTGGCTTCTTTTGATTACGATTCGATCTATATAGCATTAGCGATGGTAATAAATTGAATTGAGTTTTAGTCGAATAATTCAAATTTTAATTAAATTAAACTTAAAATAATATTTTTATCAATATATTATTTAATTATTTAATGAACTTATCTATTTAGGTTAGGTCAAATTAGTCCTTTTCAATTTAAACTAAATTTAATATTTGATTAATTGATTTTAAACAAAAACTAATCACATAAAGTTGTCATTTTTATATATATTAAATAATAAGGAATAAAAATAATAACCGAAAATCTCAAAAGATTAAACTCTAGGAAGAAAAGAAAAATGGAACTTTCACTTTCACTTTCACTTTTAAATTTATTATTTATGTTTTTATATATACATATTTTGAATGTCTTGCATTAGCTATCTATTACCTATTTAATAATTTAAAATTAAACAAAAAATTCAACTTAGTTAATCCAACCCGATTACGTGTCATTTGATCCAATTACAAGATTGGAACCTACTAAAAATTGGGAGCCGATCACCTGTGCCCTCTACCCTGTGCTCCTGTGCCACAAAGCATCCCAACCATCCAAACTAATCAAATGGATGGTTGGGATGCTTTGTGGCACAGAGGGCACAGGTGATCTGAAGCCGTAAAAATTAGCCATAATCCCATTTTAATAATGACTGCTCTTGCAAGTTTCAACGTTGATATGAATGGCCTAAGCACCGCCAATTACTACCATTAAAGTAAAGCTGACGCCAACACCACATCCAATAAGATTCACATATACCTCTTTTTTGTATGCCCAAGTTGGGTTTTCCACATCCGCCACTGTCATATCATCTGCACATCAAAGTTTGGGATATGCTCGAACTGATACATGACACATTTTATATGTAATTTTTGATCAATTTTGGATTAAGATGGTTAATGTTTTGCATTTAATGTTTCTGTTTTATTGTTGTTGTTTAATACATAACATAATAGCATAATTTTTTGTCATATAATTTGTATAAAATACGTCTTACATCGAATTAGATAAATGCTTCTTTGTAACTTGCTAAACAAGTTATGAAGGACTCTGATGGATGAGAAGTCATGCATGGTGTAACATAAAAGTTTAAGTCATATTTTCAGAGCTAGGGTTGAGAGATTAACCAAGGAAAGCATTTCTCAATTCTAGATTATAATGATCTGGAAACATGTACTGACTGTTGCAGGGGTAAGTTGACTAATAAGGATAATAAGATTAACTTATACTTCTGGCTTGTTGAAAATGATACATAATGATATTGATAGACTTTATACAGTTGCATTGTGCAATTTAAAATGTATTCTGACTTTTGTTAATGATTATTCCCATTACAGTTATGTGTTCATACTTAAAAACGGAAGGGTAAGAACCAATTGGAAAAAATCATCTAAATAGCCATATTTGACCGTGGAGGAGAATATCATGGCAAACATGGTATTTTAGGACTTTAAAAGGTCCGTTTGTCAAATATTTGAAATCAGTTGGAACAGTGACTTAATTCACTATGTTAAGTGGTTATGAGCAAGATGGAGTGTTGCCGAAAGACATAACTGCGCCCTAAAGGACTTGAAGAATTTAATGCAAAACAAAACTAATGTATCTAATTATCTACAAGTTTGAAAACTCATCCCTGCACACATTTGTGTATGGGGCTGCCTTACTCAGGTAGTATGATCTTTATAAAGAAGAATTGTATGCTTGTTGTGTTCATTGCTATTTAGTAAAATATCTTAACCACTTTAAGGCTGCAACTTTTACTGTAGAGAAGGAGGGACTAGAATAATGGAATCACAAACAGCTAAATTTCTGAAATACCATGTTTATGATGATGGTGGGCCATTTGACCCTTCAGATGATAGTAGGACGGATACTACAGTTATTATGTACCCGCTACTAATACAGTTATATCAGGTGGATCTAGGTCTTTGTACGGTGCCTGTACAGGAACATGAACCCCATATTTGTAGGCACGGTAGCTCCTGGGGGTACAAGATCTAATACAGTTAAGTAAAACCACTAGAGTGAGACGACCTGCTATCCCATCCGATAACATAGTCTATCAGGTGTACAGGACTATGATATTAGACATGTTACGGATTCGGTTACTTTTACAGAAGCTGTTTCTAGACTTAATGCATATGTGTGGCGGGATGCGATGAATTACGAGATACAAGCCGTGAAGTAAAGTAAAGACTAGGAGCTAGTGGATTTGCAGCAGAAATGCAAACTCGTCAGTTATAAATGAAGTTTTAAGACCTAAAAGAACTCAAGATAAAGTTTAGTCATTTATGAGCTCGCTCAGTTGCTTAAAGGTTCACTTAGAAATAAAGGTTGACTTTATGTTACCTTTTCTCTCATATCCTCGTATGCTACATTTTGAGTGATTAAGACAATTGTAGCTCATGATGATATAAAGTTACATCCGATGATTGTCAAAACTGCTTTCCTGAGTAAAGACCTTTATGAAGTGGTCTATATGCTACCACCTGAAGGATTTTAGGATTCAGATGGAATTGACATGGTTTGCGCGCTATACAGATCAATATATGGTTTATATCAAGCCTTCCTAAAAGTAATACCTTACATTTGATAAGGTTTGGTCTCTTTCGGCTTCATGAAAAATAAAGTTAAAAAGATGCTTATACTAGGAGGTCAAGGGGAGCAAAGTTATCTTCCTATTACTGCATGTGGATGATATATTGCTCACGTCAAATTACTTGATAATATTGTATGAGGTTAAGCAACCTTTGGTCAAGAACTTTGACATGACGGACCTTGGTGTATCATCTTCTGTCCTAAGTATTCAGATTCACCAGTACAGATCTCAACATTCATCAGACCTCTCATAAAATGCATACATTGAGTATGTGTTACAAAGGTTTAATACGAATAATAGTAAACTTGTCGTAGCACCTATCTCTTATAGTGAGGGATAATATTTGGTACAGTATCCAAAGAATAAAGTAAAGAGAGAGGTTATGAGAAATGTTCCAAATTCTGGTACGATTGATAGCCTAATGTATACTTGGCTATATACTAGGCAGGATATTATATTCACTATTTGACTGTTTCGTCAATATCTAATTAATCCAGGTGTAGACCATTGGAATATAATCAAGCGAGCGTTGAGATACTAAAGGGAATTAAGGATTATATGTTGACATATAGAAAAGTCAACAGACTTAACCTTCTAGGGAATTTAGATTCAGATTTTAGCTATGTATCCGGATGATTGAAAGTCCACTTCAGGTTACAGTTTTAAGTTTGCAACAAATGGAACAATGTCGTGGAAGTATGTCAAGTAGACACGGGTAACTTCCTCGACTATGCATGCAGAGTGCATGCTATGGAGCTGCTTTACATATGGTTTAGCTCAGAAACTTGGTTTTTGAGTTATCTGCAGTTGATTCAGTGGCTAGACCCATTTGGTTGTATTGTGGTAATCTTCTTGTCGTGTTGTTTAATAACAACAAAGAATATCACAGGGTCTTAGCATTTAAAGGTCAATTATTTGGTCATAAAGGTGTTGATACAAAAGGTGATATTAAGGCTTGGAGCATTTAAAGACTGAGGAACTGTAAGTTGATCATTTAACTAAAGGACTTCACACGCTTGTGTTTGTGATACAAGTATACAGTATGGGTGTTTTGACATCCTTAGACACTGTTATTAGTGGATCGTTATGTTTGCTCCATATACATTTGTACATTTGTACATTTTGATGTATTATGACAACATGATGGTTCATCAATAAAGATGATCATCATTTATCATTAGTAATACATGTTATCATACATTGTCATAATACATGAGAAAGTCTTAAGATTTGTGTCAATTTTAAGCATTTAAAGGTCATTAGGCATATATATAGATTTACGTTGTGCCTTTTTCATTTAGACGCATAAAGTTTTAGTACAAGTATCCATAAATTTAACATGACATAGGGAGATATAAATTTTTAATCGCATAAAGGTTATCTAATGCAGTTTAGCATTCAGTCGGAGAACATAAAGGTTTTCTCTAATGCAGTCTAGCATTTGGTAGAAGGAAACAGGTTTTCTCTAATGTTGTTTAGCATTCACTGAGAGAAAATAGGATTTCTCAAATACAGTTTCGCATATGTGGTTTGGCATGAAGTTGGAGAAATCGAGACCTACAAATAAAGATGATGTATTTTAGATCATAAAGGTATCATCCTAGTTTGCCACACTCAATTTTCCCATTCATGTTAGTGAGGTATTAGATATTCGTGATTGTATTTGATTTGTGTCGGACATGATATATATGCATTTGATATTTTTTGGTATCGAAAGCCTTGCAGGACAGAATGATGAACTTTCATTATCTTTAGATCAAATGTTTTGTTTTTAAAACTTAGTCGACTAATTTAGTAGCGTGGCTTAACCGAGTTTTTAAATTGGAATCAAAACTGCAATTAATGCTTATCCAAAAGGGAGAATGTTGGGCAATTTTGTCATTTCACATAAAATTGGGCAACTATTAATTGCATTTTTCAGTTTTTCAATAAAATATTGGTTAATTTACGTAATTTGATCGAGATAAATATAATAAAGTAGCTCAATAAATGATCTAAATCTACAGGTCAAAGTCCGGGTAAAAAATAGATCCCAATTAGTGTGGACCGAACTCATATCGGCCTTGTGATAGAAAAGCCCAGTATGGAAGCTATATAAAGGTTAAGGTCTCCTACGATTGCTCAAATCAATTGTAAGCATAAGAACTATCTGACCCGTTAAGAGAGCTTACGTATTGAGAAAACTGTAGAAAGACCTAAACCATGTGTCGGTAAACACTTTCTATAAAAGTCTTGGGAGATTCGTGATCGTTTGGAGCTCGGAAGCGGCATTGGAATCAGAGATGGAACTAAAATCAGGTATTCTGCATAACCTTCGTTTTTAATCCTTTCATGTACCATCCTAGATACGTAATAAGATCTGTACTACGTATTATAAAATATACAAATAAGAATATATTAACAAATTTTAATAAACAAATAATTCACGTTGTGATATTAATATATTGAAACTTACTTGCTTATTATTTGTTTTTCAATCTAAATAAAATCTATCCTTATCATATGAAAAAGATATTAATTAAGTCACTAAATTTTTTTTATTAAATTACATTTAGAAAATGAATTTTTTATGATTAACATTAAAAATTAACTTTAAAAAAATAAATTATTTAAAATTTATGAAAAGTAAATTTATAAGTTTCAGCCTATTAAAATATCTCCTTTTCTATTTTGACTCCAAAACTTTAAAAAATACAAACAACCAGAGGGGGAGAAAAAAATACACAAGCCAATATGTGCTGTCATTTTAGTGTCAAAGACATTCATTATTGCAATTTTTTATAATACAAGCTGATAAAATTGCTCATTTGTAATTATAAAATTACGAGTTTAAGTAGGGACGTAGCTAGCTGGGGTCCTCCAAAATTTATAAAAATTAAATATTTTAATTTTTAATTAATATATATACAATGATAGAGTTATTTGAAGCTTATTGGTACAGTGAGCCTCCTGAGATTTAAAAACTTACATATTTGGGTCCTCCTATTTTAAATTTCTGACTCCGTTAACGGAAATAAATTTTGAGAAAAGAAGAAAAATGGAACTTTTGCTTTCACTTTTAAATTTATTATTTATGTTTTTATAAATACATATTTTAAATGTCTTGCATTATTTAATAATGTAAAATTAAACAAAAAATTCAACTTAATTAAACCAACCCGATTACATATCATTTGGTCCAATTACAAGTTTCTATGAAAGACTGGAACCTTAAAACTAGCCATAGTCCAAATTCCAATAGCGACTGCTCTCGCAAGTTTCAACCTTGATATGAAAGGCCTAAGTGCCGCCAATTACTGCCATTAAAGTAAGCTGACGCCAACACCACATCCAGTAGGATTCACATATACCCTCCATTTGCATGCCCAAGTTGGGCTTTCCACACCAGCCACTGTCATATCATCTGCACACGAAAGTCTGCGATGCTCGAAACTATCTTCACAAATCTGAATACTCCCCATTCACTTCCGCCAATTACTGCCATTAAAGTAAGCTTACGCCAACACCACATCCAATAAGATTCACATATACCCTGCATTTGTATCCCTCAGATCCTCCTAGGCATTACCTCTGTCACACAACACAACCTTTGTCCCATTCTATTTTAGCCATTTTTAATTTTGCCCTATTCCATCTTACCCATCTATTTATGCGGATCCACTTCCTCCGTTTGTATGCCCAAGTTGGGTTTTCCATATCCGCAACTGTCGTATCATCTGCACATTCACTTTAATTTGACAATTGAAACTGATTGTGCTCATGTGGGAGATATTTTTAGACAGATAGGTCAGATATTTTCTCAAGTGTTCTTGCTACTTGCGTACATATGCCAAGAACAAATCAAGTAGTTGTTTTCAGGTGAGACAAAAAACTGGGCACTGCTTAATTGCTCAGAGACAACCACTGACCTGAGGATGAGGGTCAGAGAAGTTCGACAACATTATGGGATCTTCAACTAGAAACCTGCTTTTGATTGTCCCACTTGTAATTTCCTGACAGCACTCTCGGACCAATCCAGTTTTGGGTTGGTTCCAAGTTGCTATATGTATACATATCAGTCGACCAAGGAGAGCAACTTGGTATATAGTATATAATTATGAATGTGCAAGGTTGAGCTTTTGAAAGCAGGAAGAAATAAATGTGCTACTTTTGCAAAAGCTAACCAGATATGATCAACTCTTCATGCCTTAATGAAATAGCCCGCATAGTTGTATTTTGGACTACTCTGCCTTTTTCAAAAATTATGATGTAGGCCGTAACGACAGCTACCCATTTAAAATAATAAGTAAATTACAAATTATTATATATGTTTAAAATTTTATTGAATATATACTAAAAATAATGGGTTGCATTTTTTTCTAGTTTTAAAATTTAGGGAAAACAAATTGAAGAGTATCTATTTTTTTAATTTTTGTTTCAAATATTTTAAAATAGAATACAACAACAACACTTAACGAGAATTTTATTGAAATGCAAAGGTTGGAGAAGTCTATTAATACACAGCCATATCCCTATTTAATAGAGATACTATTTTTTATGTATAACTTATTGTATTCATTAATAAGAATAAAACTTATTATAAAACAAAATTAATGAATCAAACATGTCTTATCAAATTAAATGAAATATATTAAGTTTAAATTTAAATTTAATAAAATTTTAATACAAAATTAAAATCAGTTATATTCAATTTAGTCCATTGTCAATTTTAATCTAAAAATAAAAACCAGGCGCGTAGTTATTGAAAATGTGTAACTCACATGGGACTGTGTTCACACACATACCCCGTCGAGGATTTAACTGACGTATCACCTTACAGGCGGGCCAAGCGCACGCACCTTATCATCGAGGACCCAACTAGTTTCCCACTTACGGGTAAAACCCCGGCTGCTCCAGGCTCTTACAAGAGGAGCTAGTATGGAATCGAACCTGAGACCTAACAGAAGTCAAGCCCTGCTCTCAACCATCGACCCATACCCCTTGAAGGCATTAATATCAACACATTAATTCATAAGAGCTTCTTATCAAAAAGATTAATAACTTTCAAGACCAGATTTCGTAATTTAGATTAACGGATCTCAACATTTATGTCAATTATTGAGAATACTCACATGTGATTGTTTCATATTAAAAAAAGATTAATAACATATAAGTTTAGTGGACTATTTCACTTATAGCCAATTGGTTTTAGAATGAAACCTTACTTAGGTTTATGTATGGTCTATTTTTTTCGTGTGGCCCGTAGGTGTATTGCAAATTTTCAGGTCCATTTTCATCTACATGTTTCGATCAATTAAAAAAATAAAAATTCAAATTTTTAAAAATTTGTGTTAAAAGTTAAAATCTTTATTTTGTAATAAAATTATTAATTATTAAGATATATTTAAGCATTGAACTTAAAATTAATATACACAACAACTTGATTTGTACTCAATTTTAATTTTTAAAAATAAAATCTAAGCACCACAATTTTAAAATAAATAATTTAATCTAATCTAAAATGTACCCAAAATTGAAGTTCACTTGAACTTGTAAATTGGTCTATAGGAGGAACCTGGCATGAAGCTCAAGACGTCGAAGACAAAGTCAAAATTCAGAGCACAAGGTTGAAAAAATTCAAGAACGAATAAGATTATAACTTATAAGAGAAGGCCTCACACTGTCACACAACCTTTGTGGTTCCCATGGCATCCCACGTAAGCACATAGCTCAAATTGCGAGCTAATTCGTACATTGTTGCCTATAAAAATGCTTCTTCGTCTCCTCATTCAGATACTCGATTCCTAATAATACGGAAGGAGAATCATCAGTCTCCGAAGTTCTTCTCCTTCCTCTCTCTGACATATTCTTCAAGCTCATAATCTGTACTTCAATGGCTGCTCCAGTAATATCACAGATTCAATTTATGTTCCTTTCTGTCGCTTGTTTGTTCATATCAGGTAATGAATAACAAACAGTAACTAATGCTCATTTCGACGTTCAAGTTCCGACAGCTAAAAACGGTTATTACAACCTTGTTGCAGGTGTCGTTTCGACAACTTTTACCATAACAAACAAGTGCGATCATACGGTGTGGCCAGGCATTCTCTCAAACGCAGATGCGCCGGCTTTATCCACCACAGGGTTCACTCTCCAAAAGGGCGAGACTAAGACCATCACTGCCCCTTCTTCGTGGGGGGGTCGCATGTGGGGTCGCACTCATTGTTCCCAAGACTCCGCCGGCAAATTCTCATGCCTCACCGGCGACTGTGGTTCCGGGAAGCTCGAATGTTCCGGCAGCGGTGCCAAACCGCCGGCCACCCTCGCGGAATTCAAACTCGACGGCTACGGTGGTATGGATTACTTCGACGTCAGCCTCGTCGACGGGTACAACCTACCTTTCAACGTCGTGCCTCAAGGTGGGTCTGGTCAGAACTGTTCGACCACCGGTTGTGTCGCTGATTTAAATGGTGCGTGTCCTACGGATCTCAAGGTTACAAGCGATGATGGCGAGAGCGTCGCGTGTAAGAGCGCTTGTGAAGCTTTCAGACACCCGCAGTATTGCTGTAATGGCGCGTATTCTACGCCCGACACTTGCAAGCCGTCTTCTTACTCCCAGATCTTCAAGAGCGCTTGCCCACTCGCGTACAGCTACGCGTATGACGATAAGACCAGTACCTTCACTTGCTCCTCTGCTGATTACCTTATTACCTTCTGCCCCTCTATCAGCACCAGGTAAAGTAACCTTTCTACGTGTTATTACCATTTCTGCCGTTGTCGTTAAAACAGTTGTTCCGGTAAAAGAAGTAAATATGACCGTTAAACTGAACCTTTTTTGTTTTAACCGAGATTGTTTCGCCAATGACTAGGTGGTTCGGTGTCACATGTTGAGTGATGCGTGACTGTGAAGTCACGTTAGGTACTAACAGACACTAAATGGGTAGATTTGGATTCCTCGAGAAACAGGACATGACCTTGATGTTGATGTCACCTTTTTTGGAACACTATTACAATATTACGACTGAATCCAAACTGAAGATATTAAAAAAAATTTAAATTGGTCTTTTTCCACTAATTAATGGCACGTCTTTAGCTAAAAGAAGGGGAAAAAACCATATCGGAAACAAGCACAGTTTTATACTCACCTGTTTACTATAAAAAACAAGCAAGCTTTAAGTGACTTTGCGTAGTCTTAATTAACGTGTTGTTTTATGTCATACAGTCAGAAGGCGTCACAAGAACAAAGCGCTAACACGGCAAGTACGAGTAGCTCTCCGGACAACAGCACTATGGTTTATGAGGGAGCATTAGACATAAGTGTAGCGTCACCTTCAACGTATAGCCACGTGCTACGGTTACATGCTATTTTTGCTATGGTCAGTGTCACATTGGCAATTCGTTGCTTGGGTGTCCTTCAGTGACTCGATCGTGATAGGCCCATGAATCTACAGAGAGATTTTATTATTGAAAACATGGAAGGAGAAGGAAGAAAAAGTCATTTGACGACGTCGTTTCTGTTCGGATGAGGACCGAGACCGTACGTATTCTTTTTTCCTACATTAAAGGCGCTTTTTCTTGCATGGGCCATGCTAGTCCACTCGGTGACGAGGAACTGAGTCATGATTGAAAAAGCTCACCGGACAATTGAATTCCCACTATAAAAAATCCAAGTTGACATGTCGTATGGTATTTTATAATATAACATATAGAGCTATTTTAGGTGAGATGGATAGGAAATTGGCTTCTTTTTTCTTTTTTTTCCTCTTTTAGATTTTAGTATCTAATTCTTTTTAAGGAGGGGGTGGGATTCATTTGTTTGTTTCGACAAAGTTATAAGTGTAACATATCAATATGAAACCACCAACATTAAGGTTGTCTTTATGTTTGATGTCACATAATTAGCTGGAATTGTGTGTACCACGTAAAATAGAGGAATATGGGAAAAAAAATGAAAGTTGGCTTTTTTATTAATTAATTTTGGTGATTAAAAGGATAATATAAAGAAAACTTAAAGCATGGATGGTGACTCATTAATGGCGGTAGATTAGATTGTAACCTAACTCCCCTACGCTATTCTTCATTTTCTGTTCTCCGATGCCGACGGGTTAGAAAATGAAAAATTTTAAACCTACCCCCGTAGATTTAGAGGGTTTTTAACCACAAAACATGTTGACTTTAACAGATTGCGGCGACAGGAAGCGAGTTCCTGAAATATGTTGTAATCATGCAAAGGTTGGTGTGAAGTAGGAATACATCTTTTTAGATACAGCTGATAAGTCTATCTACATATTTATATAGAATTTATATAAATATGTGGACGGAATTTCAAGAAACAGGATAAAGCAAATGATCTATTTTCATCGATGGAATTTCAAGAAACAGGATAGAGGATCTATTCTCATCTACATATTTATATGGGGTACATATCGATGGAATTTCAAGAGACAGGATGGAAGCAGACCATCTGGATCAGATAATCTATTCTCATCTTAACGTAGCTACTTGGGACTCAGCGGTGCACTGGCCCCCAAAATTTAACAAAATTAAATGTTTCTAATTTTTAATATATATATATATATATACGCGCGTGTATAAAGACGGAGTTATTTGAAATTTAGTGGTGCACTGGGCCCTTAAAATTTAAAATAAATAAATATTTGAACCCTCCTATCTTAAATTTTTGACTCCGTCACTGCTCATCTACATATTTATATGAGGCTTATATAAATATGCGGATAGGATCTCACTGGACAGAACGAGAACCATTTGAAACAGATGATCTATCCCCCTTTAAGACAATGTCTTAGTAGATGACATTTTTACACACAAGTTTTATATTATTGTTACAATTTATATTATTATACAATTTACATCAAGTAGTGAAAGTCTCATTCATACGGGAGGTCTGTAAAAATCTAATAATACTTAGCCTTATCTCTAATTAATAAAGAGATTGTTTCTAATTTATTATACAATTTATAGTTATGAAATAATTTAATCAGTTCGATTGGTTCAACTATAGAAAATATAAATTGAATAACTTTTTAATCCAAGTTATTTTAATAATTTTCGTTATTTGAAACATGAGTGTTTATTAATTAATCTGTCAATTTTTCTTACCGATTGTAATAAATTTGAGTAAATAGAATAGTTTTTATTAGACATATAGTAAAGGGGTTTTCGATAAGATTTCTTTCTTGTATTGAATTCACAATGAATTCTACGGGTCTATAAGATTGGTCTAGTTCTTTACATCCCTAGTTTCGGATCATAGGTAGAGCCAAGTGTCACAACTTTTTCTACCTATCTTGTATACTGTCCTTTTCTTTCATTCTGTGTTGAAATTGTTGTCTTTTAATTAAACTTCATTTTTTTATGAGCAAAGAGAAGTATTTTCTTTAATCTTATTTTAATTTCTTCAATTTTATTCAATCTTTATTATATAACGTTTTTATAACAATCTAATATCGTTAACCTCTTATTTTATCGGTTTAATTTTCAGTCCGATTTTTAAAACTATATATAATCCGTAATAATCACAACGACAAATTTTATTTTCTTTTTGCGAATTCATCTTCTTGAGATTAAAAATTATACTGTAGTCAGATTTTTTGTGCTTTTTCGAGTTTTCGAGTTTTGGATTAAGTTGCAGTCTTTCATTTTTAAAATTTAAAATTATTAAAATTAAAATTTAATCATAAATTCGGGTCATTATAAAGTAAACATCAAGAACACGACTAAACATCAAGAACACGTTGGAACATCCACCGAACGAGTCGGCTTCGCCCTACCAAGCGGTTCGTGATGTACTAATCGTTGGGTGACACGAAAAGAACGTGCATGTGGTGAGTGCTTAACGTCGGCAGGACAAAACTTCTCACGGAACCCCAACACCGACAATGGAATGTTGTCCTCACAAAACTCGAACGTGTCATCCAACGAAATCACACAATCAGATTCAGCAAGGCATTCAATTAGTTTTATGCGTCTAACGGTTCAAGTACAGTCATGAGCATAGAGAATCATTAGCTTTGGAGCTAAACATAGGATCCCTTAGTACGTTGGATACTTGATAATGCAATTAAAAAGGTACTACGCTGTTGTCCATTCTTTATGTCATTCGAGACTGCCTGCGAGTGAACACCTTTTGGTGCCAATTCTCTCCGAAAGTGATTAATACGGATTTTTTCTAACAAGATACGAAAAGGTAGGTTCACTCTAATTTCATGACACACTCTTCGGTGCTGCACGGAGAATGGGCTACTATTTTTGGAGTCACCTGTTGAATGCTGTGGCTTTGGTGAAATAAAAGTATTTTTAAAATTGATTTTGTGTGGCCCGTTGAGGGTACGCATGTAGTGAAGGAGTTTGTGGGATGGATAGCTAAGGCACAGGCAGTGAAAAGTTGTGTCTTCTCCACTCATGGCTTATCGGCAGGCAGTCCAGTGAGGTGGTCTAAACCATCAGAGGGTTGGATTAAACTCAACATTGACGAAGCGGTTAAGTCAACTTCTTTTGAAGCTTCCGCGGGAGGTCTATTTCGTGATTGGCACGGACAGTAGTGTGGCGAGTTTTTACATCATCTTGGTAAAGGCTCGCTTCTTTCGGGAGAACTTTGGAGAGTCCACTCAGGCCTCACCTTGGCTTAGTCACTAGGGTATTGCCATATTATTCTTGAAGTGGATTCCTTAAAGATCATTAATCTTTTATCCTCTTCCTATGTAGCTATTGACAGAAATAATTTTTTGTTGACAGGTACTGGTGACTTGCTTCAAAGAGACTGGGAGGTGCAACTTCAGCACATGCATCGGGGAGGGAACCAGTACGCGGATACCTTGGCTACCCTCGCCGGCCTTACCAGCCCAGGCATCCATATACTGCAAGAACCTCCTCTACCAATTTTACATCTTTTTCACCGGGACAAGCACGGAGCTGTGTACCGAAGGGACATACGTTAGTCTAGCTATGTTTTTTCTTTGATTGTTTTTCCTTGTAAAAAAAAAGATTAATTTTACCCAGAAAAAAAATAGATTAACATACTATAATGCGACAACTTTACCGTCATTTGTTGACCTTACTCATGCCTTTAGAGCTTGGCAAAGCTTCTGCGTGAAAGACTTGAACTAAATTTAAAAGATAATTGATGTTAAAAATGAACAACAGAACAAAGGAAATGATGTGTTTGATGGGGAAGCGAATATGACTTACCAACTGATCCCAATCCCTTTTCATATTGTAGGCAATGTAACTCCAAGGACAAGTTAACGAGGCACTAGGGATAATTGAGTAAAGTATAACTCAAAGGACAAATTAGTGAGGCACTAGGGATGAGAGAAAACAAGAAGTACGAATAAGAATGCTAGTAGGTCGAGTTGGATCCGAGCTCCGTATGGCCTAAGTTTGAGTGTTGAACTTGTTTAGGTTTTTTAAAACAAATTTAAACCCTGAATTTTGGATTATTTAATTCTAATTCAATATATAATTATTAAATTTTAAATTAAATTTTAGGTCGAGTATCTTTCATATTCAAAAATTGAACCAAATCTAAATTTGATTAAGTTGAACCAAATCGGAATTTGATTAAGTTGAACTTAGTCAATAAATTTTTCCCTTCCTTATATTTGAGTTTCCTTCTTGCAAGTTTAAGAAGATATAGGTAGTTCATAACTTTTGAATCCATCGAGCATAATTACTTCTTATGGAACAATGATCTCGAACCGTGTTGATGAAACTCCCAATTGGTAAACTGATAATGTCTTAGCCCAAAACGAAGTCACCTGATGAAATACCAATTCGAAACGAATATCTCCCTAATCAACGACCAAAACGATTAAGGATAACAACGAGCATGTTCGTTGAGTTTTTTAAAATAGTTGTTTAAAAATTAAAAATATAGAACAACTTTTTGTAATCGTATCAGGGTCTGGGTTGTTCAAATCTAAACTTATCCGAAACTTAATTTTTTAAATAAAACAATATTATTTTGTTTAGAATAATTAAACGTCGAACTTGTCAGAGCTAACATGGCCCGTGGCCAAAAATTGTCACCCCTGAAAATGATATAAAATCATGTCTAACTAGCAATTATTGTATCATGACAACTCACTTTTGTAGTCATATCTATGGCAACATATGCTACAAAGCTCTTTCTTTTTGGCCCTTCAAACTAGTAAAATGATGACAATTTCTAAAGTTTTATCTAATTATTCATAAAACTAACTGCTCGACAAACCATGTTGATCCCTAATTAGTTGATCATCATTGAGATCATTTATGTCCCTAATTTTTAAAACAAAATCCTAAAAGAAAAAAGAAAAAAGAAAAAATGAAGCAAATATTAAAAAAATGTATAAAATAGTATCTGTAACTTATAATTTAAAACTAAATATTTATATATTAAATATCACTGATTTGGTCTAATTCATAGATTTTTTAAGAATATAATGAAATTTCTTTTTCAAACTTGATCTTAGTAATCCGGAAAAATGAAGAAATGAAAGTGAAAAGTAAGAAAGTAAAGAGGAAAAAAATAAAGCAGAAGAAGAAGAAAATTAATCGAAGATTCATTGTCAGAAGTGGGATTTGAACCCACGCCCTCGTTAGAGGACCAGAACTTGAGTCTGGCGCCTTAGACCACTCGGCCATCCTGACTTGGATGTGAGTGGGAAATTAACTTTTTGAAAACATCAATTAATTAAATGTTATTGTAGTAATTGATACAAAACTGATCTCATTCATTTTAAAATAATTAAGTCTCATTACTCTAAAATCTTTTATTTTTTGTTATTAATAATTAACTAAATTAAATATATCACTTAATTTTAAAATATTATAATAATTTCATATAAAATAAATAAGTGAACATGGCTACGCTGGGAACGTATGTGTACTAGTAAGCACGACGGTGGACTTGGGTTTCGTGACTTACGGTGCTTTAATGAAGCTGTGCTTGCTAAGCAGGGCTGGAGGTTGTTGACCGATCAATCCTCTCTGTTGGCTCGTATTTACAAAGCGAAATATTACCCCAACAGTTCTTTCTTCACTGCTTCGTTGGGTAGCAATCCCAATTTTACATTAGCAATCCCAGTTTTACATGGCGGGATATTTTTCAATCTCGTGACCTTTTATGTGAAGGCCTCAGGTGGAGGGTAGGTGATGGTCGTAGCATCTCGATTCTTCTTGACCCTTGGTTACCAAGAGCTGGTGACTTCTTTGTGTCTTCTGATGTAGCCGACATTGTCCGCGGCTGGCGTGTTGAAGCTTTGAAAACTGAAGATGGCCTAGCTTGAGATCTGCCTCTGATTTCTGGTATTTTTAGCGCCCATGACGCTGAGGCCATTCTCTCGATCCCTTTACCAGTTACTCCTCGAGATGATCAGCTCCTTTGGCACTTTGATAGTCGGGGCCGGTTTACTGTTAAATCCGCGTATCGTGTGGCTCATTCGCTGCACTATGGTCCACCTATTAACATCGGAGGAGCACCCCGGTCCGCTATCTGGAAATTGAGGCTACCACCAAAGGTCAAAGAATTTACTTGGCGTGCTTTACGTAATGTCTTGCCCACTAAGGAGCGTTTGTTAAGCCGACACATTCCCCTCAACGCAAGCTGTCGGTGCGGTTCTGGTCTCGAAGATGTCAGTCATGCTCTGCTTCATTGTGTCGTTG
>JANKOE010000002.1:793388-806524 GCA_026284465.1 Erythroxylum citrifolium | reverse complement strand
ATGAAACATAAATGAAAATATATCTAACCAAATCTTTTATATGAATTATAACATAAGTAAAACTAATATAAAAAATATTAAAATTAATATAAAAAAATATTAAAATATATTTTAAAAGTCAAATAATATTATATAAATCTCAAAATAAAAGTGAAGATGTGTTTGTGAGTATTGTGAGAATTACGTGTAAAGCATAAGGGTAAAAGGGATAAAAAATATACTCATTAATTAATATATAAAATTTTCCTAAAAAAGTGATTTTTTAAGAAGCTTTAAATTTGAGTTTCTTAAAAAGTTATATTTTATCTGCCAAAAAAGTTACATCTACTTAAAAAATATTTTCTATTTTACAGTAAAACACTTATTTTTCGTAAAAAAACTTTTGCGGTGAAAAAATGCTCATTCACCTTCCAAAAACTCAATCAAACAGGCATTAAGTCAAATTAAGTTTACATAACTTAAAAATTAAATTAAAGTATGAATATAATTTTTTAAAATTCAAGTTTAATATGAAATCAAATGAATTTAAATATTTAAACTTGAATTTAATTAAATATATTTTATATCGATCAAACTTTGATTTTTCACCATAATTTCGAATTGGATAAGGTTGCTATTGCTTTACATCAACTTGACTTTAATGCTCCAAATTTATCAAATAAAATATTAACTTCTTTTTTATTTTTAAGATTAATCCTAAAGCTTGATTAATCTTAGAGTCTGCTCGTATTTTTTTAAAATTAAATCCAAAATTTGAGACAAGATCTTTTATACCTATAATTTTATGCCAACTTTGTACATATATTTCTCTAAATCCTACATATTTGTGCAGATAAAATCGTCTAAAGCAAGGTTAATACAGGGGTATATTACGGGCATAGAAGATTCGATCCCCAAAATCCATTAAGGCGAAGGTCCCTGAGCTGAACTGACCTTTTTAGTCGACGGACACGAAGACTCGAGTTGTTGTCAGTGGGTCGGGTCATTTTGACGTGGTTGGTCCAAATGAACTGATAAAACCAATGTGCCACGTATTTAGGAATACTGAGTTTAAGAGTTGGGTCAAGTTGACATTCCCAATCATTCCTATTCAACTATGGCTGCAATTCTCTGTAGCTGTTAGCGATAAAAACAATTGTAAATAATTTATTTTAGGATTTTGTAAAAAAATTAAATGTTTTATAATATAATACATTTTTGAAATATTTAACTTATTGTTATAATCCTTAAAATCAAAACAAAAATTAAAAAGAATATTCAAGGCCATCAATCTTTGAACAGACCGAACAGCCAAAAATCAGTGTTTATGACTGTTAGATTCCCATCCAACGGCTCAAGGGCAAAGGGACATGTCCGCACGAAGACATACCGTAAAATTACCTCCACATATTGAAATCGAGTTCAAGTCGTCCAAAGCCCCAAGAAATCTTTCACTCTCTTCGCAGCCCTCTTCTTCCAACCGGGGTTTCATCGGCCGGCCCAATGGCCGAGACCCCATCTCCCGCACCAGCTTCCGTTACGGACACTGAAACGTTGCAGTACTGGTGCCACCACTGCGGGAAATACGTTGCTATCGAAACCCTAGAAAATCTCCCTGACGTCGTTTGCCACGAGTGTAAAAAGGGCTTCGTGGAATTTATGCCCCCTACCTCAACTCTACCTTCCGACACGTCCTCCCTGACCTCCGATCAGGCGGATGATTCGAATTTCGGTTCCCAGTTCCTCCAGATGCTTCGCATAATCGCGGAGGCAGCGCGTGATGGGGACGCGCCACAACGCCCTCCTCAGGATACACAATCGGAGGATGACTTTCTCAGGATCGAGTTCGATGGGTGGGATAACGACGAGGACGAGGACGAGGGGGAGGAGGATGGAGAGAACGAGAACGATAACGAGAACGAGGACGTAGAGAATGGAAATGAAGAAGAACGAGACGGTGAAAGCGGTCAGAATCAATACGATAACGAGATTGATATTGAGGACAACAGAGAGGAAGATGATCTGAGGAGAAGGCGGCGGGATGTTCTTCGTCTTCGCATTCGGGACTTTGCGACCCGAACCCGAAGCGGTCGAAATCGGATCCTTGATTGGGCTGAGATACTTATGGGTCTCGATGACAACTCTATTGAATTTCGCCTCGAAGTTCCCGAATCGAATCGGTACATAGGCAATCGCGAGGATTATGTAGATGCGGCTGGATACGAGTCGTTGTTGCAGAGCTTAGCTGAGAGTGACGGTGGTCGGAGAGGGGCTCCTCCCGCGGCCAAATCGGCAGTTTCGGCTTTGCCGACGGTGTCGATCATGTCAGAGAAGGATATCGTTGTATGCGCTGTGTGCAAAGATATGGTTAATGTTGGTGAAACAGTGACGAAATTGCCTTGTGGGCATGGTTATCACGGGGATTGCATTGTACCATGGCTGGGTTCGAGGAACTCATGTCCTGTTTGCAGGTTTGAGTTGCCAACTGATGATCCGGAGTACGAGGATGAGAGGAAGAATCGAGTGCGAGCTGCTGCAAGTGGGGCTTCGAGTTCCGGCGGAAACGGTTTGGGTTCGATTTGATCAGAAATCATGTTCTTGCAAGTTAACTATATGTTTATGTTACATTTACTGTTATCGACTTATCGTTTACATGGTTGCTGGACATTTTCAAGTCATTCACTTTTGTGGATTAGATAAATTGGGATCTGTTTCCATTTGCACCTGAATGTAGATAATATATACTCACTTTGTTTTCATTGCTGTTTTGCTTTGTGTAGTCGTTATTGTACTTGGTCAGACTATGTTTTGGTCTGAAAACATAAGCTATTGAGCATAAGGTGTATGATTTGACCTATTAATTCTATAGCAGTGCCTGTAGTTTGTAATTAGGAATAAAATTCAATTAGTTGTCACACTTTCTAGAAAGTGGAGAGATGAATTGATATCTTGTTTGATTGGATTATTGGATTTGGAACCATCGGGACTGATGGGGCTCAAACCTGCAGCTATTGCCTTGACACGGTTATGTCCTGACCAATTGAACTGCAATCCCAGTGAAATGCAATAGAGCATACAGCACACATATGCTTACGATTTCATTCCTACGGCTTGTGATGTTATCAGTGATAGTTATCCCCATCTATAGTTCTTGAAGTTTTGGTTTATGACTCCAGTCTCTGCATTGTACATTTGAGATAGTTGTATTAGGCAAATTGTGTTGGTATATAATTAAGATTTTTATGACCTTCAATTGTCAATTGTGATATGAGCTTTGTGTGATCAGGAAAATGAGCATTGGTCTGTATTCTTCTTTCTTTTTGTTTTGTCTATGGATTTGGGTTCTTTGCTTGTGATCCCTTCTTTCTCCTTCATTGTTATACAATAACTTATTCGTACTTGATCTCTGCCTATGAATTCAGTATATATCAGTCAATTGCTTCCTAATTTTTTACTCTCAATGCAAAATGGAATCACGTTTTCATGGTTTTGAAGACTAGCATGTGACACGATGCATACTTCTGTTGTTGTTTTCAGTGTAGTGGAATATTATGGCTTCTGCCCTTCAGTTTGTGTTGAATGAAGGTTGAATAGCATTGCATAAAGAAGTCACAGCTCATACTTTAATTCGATAATGTTACGCTAAGTAAGGCTACCTTAAAAGGTTTTGGTTTCATTTATATCGTCTAACATTAGATGGATAGAAAGTTCTATCTTACTATCTCTTTCACTATGTTTTGTTGGTCACATTGTTATTTTATTTTATTTCACGACACCACCTATATCTAATGTAGCTCCAGAATCCAGATTCAATGAATGCACCCAACAACTTATTGCTTAATCAGTGTTCTGTATTCGTATGCTGTAGGATGCATGACAAATGTAGTCGAATACGTGTGCTGGTACGGATGCTTCAAGATATGTGCTATGTTGGATGCGCTTACGATCCTCTTGATTGCTTAAATATTAGGAATTTTCGACCATGTTTCTCAGTAACCAATCTTTACATTAAACTCCTCTTCCCATTCACGTATTGTTTTTACTCAGCAACAGCCTCTAACTTGTGGAGTTGCAATTTGGTACTTACTGTACGGGATTTATGTGCAGAGGAAAAACCTTGGAAAATCGGAAAGCTTGAAAAGACGATACAACACTAGGGTAGATTTGGCTATTTTTTCTTCAAAAACATTCATGCTGTTAAGATTGACCGTACGCCAGTGATTAATGTACAGGAGATGATCGAAGGTAGGGGATTAAATCTCCTGTTTTAGTTTCATTAAATCTTATTTATATATTTTTGTAAGCTTTACATAAATATATGGATGAGATTTAATAAAACAGAGTAACCGAAACAGAAGATTTAATGCGCAAAAGAGAATTGAGAGTTGGGAGGGCGAAAAAACTGGGGCTGGTATGAAAAGGGACTCTGATCGGGCTTCAGGTATAGGAGTACCTGTCTCGAGTCCAATCCAAAATATTTCTATGTATATAATTTCAAGTCGTATTTGGGTGAAAAGGCTCGGGTTTTAGGCCCAATTGGACTCGGTATGGATCTATAAAAAACTTTCAAACTCTAAGTTTAAGCCTTATGGGGTTAGTTCCATGTTGGCCCATTTTCATCCTACGAAAAGGAAAAAGTTTTGTTTATAATAACATTCGACTTAAACTTTAGACAATTTTTTGCAATGTTATATTAATATTAACATAATGTTATTTTTAATTTTTAAATAAAAATGAGTTCTATTGTTAATTAATTAGTTTTATTAAATTAATAAAAAATGAGTTTATTTTGAAAATGTTGGAATTTAAATATTTTGAAAATGTTAGAATTTAATTTGAACATTTTAAAATATTAGAATTTGTTTTACATTTTATTTTAAAATTTTAAATTTAATGTTTTAATTTTTATATAACTTAAATTCTATCTGTTGATTCCTTTGAGGTCATTAATCTCCTTTCGGCTTCCCTTGTTGATCTAATTGAACTTTCTGTTTTGGTGACAGGTGTTCGAGACTTGCTTCGTCGTGACTGGGACGTACAATTGGCACACACGCCTCGCGAGAGGAACCGATGTGCAGATCATTTGGCTTCTCTAGCCACGGTTGCGACGCCGGGCCTACATTTATTGCGCGAGCCTCTCTGAAGCCTTTTGGCTGAGCTTCACGGGGATCAGCAAGGAATCCTTTACCCTAGATCCCTGCGTCGGGGATTCGATTATCGGAGCTAGTCTCTTTGTTTTTCTTTCCCGAGTAATAAAAAAATAAAACTCTATCTGTTTAAATTTCAATTTTTTGTGTTTTAACTCGATTATTGATGTTATTGTCTATAAAGAAGGCAATAACGACGACGTATATGTGGAGTGTGCTGCCCATCTGTCTCATCCTAAAACCCTCCTAAACCCAACTCATCCCTGAGCTTGTTGGTTGGTCTTTGCTTAATCCTTTCCATGGCTCCAAGTTTTGTATTCGAACCTCCAAGCGACGAAGAACCTCTTCGAGAAGAAACTGAAGAAGAAGAAGAAGAAGAAGAAGAAGAGGAACAACAAGAAGGAGGAGAAAAAGAAGAAGAAGAAGAAGAAAATGATTACGATAAAGAGAGACCCTCAAATCGTCGAACTCAATCGCCGTGGGACTTCGCTTCTTATTCCGAAACAGTTGCCGAAGAGCACACTCGTCGCAGCACAACTTCCATTGACGACAAGATCTCCAAAGCCCTCCAGCAACGCTCCGTCCCCGTCCCAACCGCCGCAGACGACAGCGATGGATCCGATTCCGAACCCGACAAACAAGTACTAACACCGATATTCATCTTTCCTTTTTCTAAGTATTTTGTCAACTAACTAACCACTATATCTGTTCTCTTTTTTCTTTATATAATTTTTAGGAAGATTACCGAGAAGAAGAAGATGATGATGATGAAACAAGTATTCCTGATGAGAAGAAATCATTTTTTGCTCCTGTAGAGGGGGCTTCGTTCCATGCGAATTCCTTTATTGAGCTAAATTTATCTCGTCCTCTGCTTCGGGCTTGTGAGGCTCTAGGTTACGTTAAACCTACCCCAATTCAGGTTTCGATATCACACCCCTTTAACCTAATTCTGAATCTTTGTGCTTCAAATGACTGAAGAGTTCTGTGCAGGCGGCTTGTATACCACTTGCTCTTACTGGTCGTGATATTTGTGGGAGTGCTATTACTGGTTCTGGAAAGGTACTGTTTCTTCCGTTGTGTACCTTCGGCTGCTTGTTTCTTTATGTACTTATACTAACTACCTAAATTGCTAATCTTGTTATCGATATCTTATTTCTTCAATCTTCAGACAGCTGCCTTTGCATTACCTACATTGGAAAGGCTACTGTTTCGTCCTAAACGTGTTCAAGCCATACGAGTTCTTATTCTTACTCCAACCAGAGAGTTGGCTGTTCAGTATGTTCTACTTTCCTAGAGTGGTTACTAAGTGTTTTATATTTTCTTCAGCTTATAGTATTGTAAATTTGACTATAGATTATCTGGTAGGATTTGATTGAATTAATTTTTCTTTCTGGACTGATTTATGTATTGCAGGGTTCATAGTATGATAGAGAAACTTGCACAGTTTACTGATATTCGATGTTGTCTGGTTGTTGGGGGGCTTTCAACCAAGGTTGGTGGTTGAACAAATTTCTGGTTTTGGTGCAGCATTTTTAGTCTTTTGCTTGAAAGCGGGCATTTCTGTTGTTTCCTTTCTCTTTTCCTTAGATGCATACTCCATTGTTAATAATTTGTCAGAATGAATATGTGGATTTGGTTCTTATTTTAGGTGCAAGAGGCTGCCTTGAGATCAATGCCCGATATTGTTGTAGCTACTCCTGGCCGTATGATAGATCACTTACGGAATTCAATGTCTGTGGATTTGGATGATCTTGCAGTTTTGATACTGGATGAAGCAGATAGGTTACTGGAGCTTGGATTTAATGCAGAAATTCACGAGTTGGTACGTACTCTTCCCTTTGGAGGTTTTTGTTGTATTCTCAAGAGTCACAAATCCAAGGAATGAGAGCACTTAGTTAGATTTTGCTTCAGGATTATTAAGATTCTTAAAGGGAGATTAGAGTTGAATACTGTTTATTGCTTTATTATGCAAATGTGGGTTCATTCCATAATCTTCTTAGATTTACATAACAAAATGGTTGTTATTTGCTTCACTATTTGAATATCAGAGATGCATTGGTTTTCATTACCAGCCTTTGTAATGGAATGCATTAGTGTTCGATTTCAATCTTTGCTTACTTGATTATTCATCTCTGTGGATAGGTTCGGCTATGTCCCAAAAGGAGGCAAACCATGCTGTTTTCAGCTACAATGACTGAGGAAGTTGATGAACTCATCAAACTCTCCCTGACTAAACCACTAAGGCTTTCAGCTGACCCATCTGCAAAGCGACCAGCAACATTGACAGAGGAGTAAATAAATCTGATCCATACTTTGTTCCTTAATTCTTTTTGGTTATGCTACATGATCACCGAGATACTGTCTACATAATTTTCCATTTAGAATTATGTGCCAATGCAGTTGTTTTTAAATGTTATTGCACTTGTCAAGTAAATTGTCTTTTCTTCTGCAGGGTGGTTAGGATACGCAGAATGCGTGAGGTCAATCAGGAGGCAGTTCTCCTTGCATTGTGTTCAAAAACCTTTACATCCAAAGTGATCATCTTCAGGTTGTTATGGCTTATTGGTTTACATCTGTTCTTTATCAATTTATTTTTCTGTATAAGTAAGATAGTATTTTAGTTTTGATATCTATTGGTGAATATCAAAATTAGTATATTACTTATGTATGGCTATCCAATTTCTAGTGGAACTAAGCAAGCAGCCCATCGGTTGAAGATTTTGTTTGGATTAGCTGGTTTTAAAGCTGCTGAACTGCATGGAAATCTCACACAAGTGCAACGTCTTGATGTATGTAGCTAAATTAATTAATTTTTTATTTTTGCTTCTTTTCTGAAGTTATTGCTTATGCATTCATCTATGGTTTGTTATTGAAGTTTGAACTCGGATTATAATTTGCTATTCTTGCCGATCTGACTTCTTTGCCGTTAATTCTGACTTATGATTGCTGGCATAGGCTTTGGAACTCTTCAGGAAGCAACAAGTTGATTTTCTGATTGCAACTGATGTGGCCGCTCGTGTAAGTAGTGATGCTAAACTTATGTTGTGTCACTCTTCATTTGTCTATTTACATTTCATTTTACAGTTAGTTATGCTTCACCATGTAACTGCATAACCTCCTTTATTCATTGCTTGGTCCATTTTCTGAATAAAGGGATTTTATGCTAGCAGCATCTCTAAAAGTTGACAGAATTATTAACTCCAACCTTCTAATATGTTTATCCATGACTTGGATAGTGATAGTGGTTGTAAAGCCAATAATTTCTTATGAAGATTGGTTGTATTTTATAGGGATTAGACATTATTGGTGTACAAACAGTTATTAACTATGCATGTCCTCGTGACCTTACAAGGTATATGTACTCTTCTTTCGTATTTGGATACATAATTATTAACTCAACTGTTTCTAACTTGGTTTTTGTTCAACTTTCATCGTTTTATTTCTTTTCTACAGCTATGTTCATAGAGTGGGTCGTACAGCTAGAGCTGGTAGAGAAGGATATGCTGTTACATTTGTGACAGATAATGATCGTTCTCTTTTAAAAGCCATTGTGAGCCAACTTCCTTGCATCTTTTAGGGATTGTTTAGATTCTGCTGCTTATAGATTCCTCTTGAATTAATTCAGATTGCAAATGATAAGTCAACATATATTTGCTATAAATTTAGGCCAAACGGGCTGGTTCAAAGTTGAAGAGCCGTACTGTTGCAGAGCAATCAATAACAAAGTGGTCTCAGGTTATCGAAAAAATGGAAAGTCAAGTGGCTGACATTCTTCAAGAAGAGAGGTATTTTGGCCGACTTTCCATCACATAGTTCTTTTTGCTACCTACAAGTGGCACTGAGAAATGATCTACATTATTGCAGGGAAGAGAGAGCCCTCAGAAAAGCTGAAATGGAAGCAACAAAGGTTTTAACTCATTATATCTGGATTTTTTACGAGTATATTTGATTCCTTGCATCCATCATTTCTCGTCTAAGTTGATGCATGGATGAATATGGTATACTCATTTGAAACTCATGTTGAAGTTGTTCCGGCCTTCTTTTCAATCTCTTTCATCATACTACTGATTACTATGGAGATACTTGAGGAAAATGATTAAAATAGAAGTAATCCGACTCTGCATTGGTTTATTTTTGTTTAAATTGGTTGAGGAACATGTACATAATGTCATGCTTGACCCTTTTCCCTTTTTGTTTCTTTATTTTTGAATTGTTCTAATGGTCTCAACTTTAAGATTCTGGGGGGAAAAAAAAAAGAGAAACCATCAGGAGATTGTTTTTTCTTCCTAATAGAGGCGTGCACAGATGCTGTTATCATGCAGAAGCAGTACATAAATTTGTGCCCTTTATACATGTGCAGGCAGAAAATATGATTGCGCACAAGGATGAAATATATGCTCGTCCCAAAAGAACATGGTTTGTAACAGAAAAAGAGAAAAAGCTTGCAGCTAAAGCAGCAAAGGTAAGTTTTTCTTGTGATTTTCAATCTCTCTTTCAAGGATGGAAATGAGCCACGTTGGGCCAGGTCAGCTAGACCCGATGCTCATTTCACACGGCCCGGACCAGCTTTGGGCTGCTACTAAACGACATTGTTTTGGTCAGTCATACCAAAACAACATCGTTTTGATGGAGGGTTCGGGCCATTCGAGCGTCGTCCGACCTTTGTGCCAGCCCCAGGACCAAGCATGGCCTGAAGCCCAATCACCTGTGCCTGGCCCATGACTTGGAACCTGTTAGGACCCTAAATCCTAACAAGGTCTATTCCAGTAATCAACCACAACACCAGAAAACACAAGCAAGAAAACAGTAAGAAAAACAGAGAAGAATAGAAGAAGAAGAGAAACTCAGTGCATTCGATATAGTAATCGGCTAAACTTCGAGGGCTAGCCAACCACCACAATACAAAATCCTCACTATAACCAATTCTCAGATTCCCCTTACCTAACCCTACACACTCTCTTTATGCCCTTTGTTCTAACTAACTATCCAGCTCAACAAATTATTTTCGTGACACTCTCAAAATTAACCTTTCCCTTCCTACTATGCTGCTGTTGATATCGGGTCTCAACAAATACACAAATATTAGATATCGGGTCTCAACAAGAACCCTTTTCCATGCAATCCAATGTGTATTTAGAAGAATTTGTAAAAACTGACTTAATTTATTTACTACAAAGCTGATGTCTGGTATTGTATTACACAGATACTGAAGTGCTCCTATGATACTTCGGTAAAGTGTTGGGTGTTCAAAGGGTGTGCCATCATGTAGAAATAATTTGGTTACTGTAGTGATTGGAAGAGACAGGGCTTGCATGAAGACATGTTGGTTCTGGTAAGTAAATCTTCGATGTAATGTTTTTGTAAAAGATATAATCCATTTCTATTTCTATATGCTTCAAAACTGAGAAAATGATTTATAACTCCAAGCATTTTAAGTGCAAACTGAGACTGTAATTGACTGACAATTGCTTGAAAAGCTTGAGTTGAATTTCTTGTGATTAAGATATCATCCACATAGTAGCATTGTAATGATTCCATTATTATTTGAATAGAATAGATAAGTATCTGACCTTGAATTATGAAACTCCCACTGAGACAGTGCATGTTTCAATTTATGAAACTAAGCCCTAGGGATTTGTTTCAACCTATAGAGAGCTTTAGCCAGTTTGCAAACATTATTTAACTGTTGTTGGATCCCGTTTCCGGAACCCAATTCTTAAGCCTTTTTGCAAAAACTTGAACGCGAGCGCGCGTGCATATAACCTTGATACCTCGAAGGGTTATAATTTTTTTTTCGATCACTCATAACATCATGAAACCCTTATTAGACATCATCGATTCATTTTCATTCCCATAACCTCCCAAAAATCCACTCACAAAAAGATCACTGGTACGCCCATGCAAAAACAATCACTAAGCTTGAATTCAATTTTCCTGCTTGTGAACAGAATTTGGAAATCTTAAAATCATAATTTCAATTTGACTTCTTCATATAAATCATAGCTCTATGTCTCTTGTTTAATTGGCGCAAGAATCATCTCAATTGGAGTTCTATAGCTCAAGATATCATCAAAATACCACAATGAGCTTATATCTCAAACATGTTCTCCTATCCGACCTGTCACTTGTTCTAATGCAAACTCTCTCAATTCAACTCCAATTGATACAAATTTTCATGGAGAGATACCTACATGTCTATTAAATCTATTGGTTTAAGAATCACCTCAATTGGAGGTCGGATGAGGGAGTTATTCCGAAAAGAGTAGACCATGTTCATGACCTAAATCGATTTGAACATACTTTGGTGAGATTGCCATAACTTTCTCCACAAATGTCGGATTGACTTCGTTTTTGTACTATTGGAAAGAAGACATCTATACCAAAAACTTTCATGAGACCAAAAATTCAAATTCGGACGTTAAGGGGGTCAAAAAGCACGGACCGTGTGAAATCACACGGTTTACCCGTTTAACCTTCAGGTGAAATGTGTCACCTGTGCCCAGAATTACACGACCCATGTAAATTCACACGGGTAGACCGTATAACTTACGGACAACACAAATTTTCCACCATCCAAGACCCCTCCAAAGGATCCTAAACCCATCCTAACTTTTCCGACACTCATATCTTGCCAAAATCAACCCTTATCTAGTCTGATATCACGTCATAACCTCTAAAGGTTCAGGAATTTTATCCTATACGACATCCTAACTTATAATAAGCATAACTCTCAACTCCGATATCGAAAAATTATATACTTTATAGCGTTGGAAAGCTATAAGGACGAACTACAACTTTCATGAAGGCAACTTGGTCCAATTTAACCTAGATCAATACATTTTGTCATCGGAAGGCAGCATATACCCATTTTGCCCTCATGAAAATCTTACACTTATCCCAACTTCATTTTCTTTATAACAACCTCATTCAAACAATTTAACTTCTAATTGAAATTCATCCACATTCAACCTCAATTCATGTCTCCTCAAATTCAATAACATTCATCATTCACCACAAAACCTATCTTTGTTTTCCACAATTCACTTATATGTATATAACCATAGCTCATATTCAAAGATTTCTCAACTCATCATCATACACAATTATATTCCAACCTCATAATCATCCATATACCAATTCATAACTCAAATCCATTGGATATGATTGATATCCAATTCACAATGCCAATCCATACACAAATCCATAATTTAAACTATACACAATTCCATATTTCATTAACATCATAAAATAACCGTTTTACAAACTTCAATGGCAATTCATGCCACAATACAATATCAATACCAAAACCTAATATACAAAACATGCAAAACCCATGAATTCTCAACATACATCACAAGCCTTGTTTTACAACAATTTTTCCCAAACAAAACCAATCATGCAAAGTTGGATCGCTGTCTTGACACTTTCACTTGATTTCTTGTTCGATACCTGGAGGTGGGGAAAAGAGGAGGTGAGCTCGAAAGCTCCGTGGGTAACATGATTATAACCAAATAACAAGCAAAACTGTTTAAAAGTCCTTTATCATGAAAATTTCCTTTTTAGTCATAAAACACATGTTTCTTTAAATCTTTCAAAATTCTTGTCATGTACTCATAATCACAAACAATACAATTCATGAAATTTTCAACTTGTTCATAAATCATGAATGCATCAAACTTGTCATAGATCATAAACATGTAAGCACATCATAATGGCTCGGGTAAGTCCAAATTCATGACGAACTACACATTCCCACATAATGGTCCTGTGTAGTCGTAAACTTGGGGAGTCCTTGAAGGAGTTCCGTGCCACTAGCGTCCAGGCAGGGAAGCCTATTTCTTGGGTCAACGTGCACATGACGGTTCTTGAGGGACTACCCTAACCCACATAACATGAAATTCATAACTTGAAAGTAAATTGCCTAAATGGCAAGATTTCATAAACTTGTTTTTCATGGGCATGAAACATTTCATATGCAATTTCATCAACCTTTCACAATTTATCGTCAAA
>JANKOE010000002.1:780148-793288 GCA_026284465.1 Erythroxylum citrifolium | reverse complement strand
TTTGGATCTGTGAATGATTGAATATCGACCTTACATGAGGACAGAAAGAAAGAAGCTAAGAACACCAATAGCAATATATAGAAAGTTGACAGTATGCTTTGGAAAATGCCTCCCAGAGAATGAAAACACCTTTCTCCTCGTGTTTTGTCCGATTTTCAACTTGAGCTAGTCGACACTCTGCAATGGAATACTTCAGCAGAAGCTATTGAATCAATAAGCATCTTTGTATGATGACGATGCAAGATTTATCTTCTGTACTGTGTATATTCTCCTCGGCTTCTTGTATTCAGGTGAGCTTTTGATTTTATGATGGATGTCTTCGATCATCATCCTTCTCTTCTCTTCTCTTCAACGAGGAGAGAAAGATCCATTCCTATCAGTTGTAGATGCTAGATAGGAAAATATTGTTTGTTGATTTGGCGTGTTAGTCAGAAAGTGGTTGGGAGTCCATGCAGATATGCACCAATTTTCTTTGATACTGCTCATAGCATTCACCAACAGCTATAACATCTGGACTCTCTGGACTCAATCCAGGTAATTCAACTTGCTTACTCTTGACTGAAGACCCTGACTCATTATCTGAATCTCCTAAACTCGCAACTACCTCGGCATGAATTTCGCAGCAAGCAAGTATAAACATGGCAGCTGTATCGGGCTGCTGTGCCTCCCGAAGAACGACTAGGGCCTCTTGCAATGCACCCGCTGCAACATACAGAATAACCGCCCTGAAATGGAACATCTTAGAGCTCAGACTGAGTACCAACTGTAGTCCTCGTAAGAGAGCAAACTAGAAACGGAAGTTTATGATACCTCCAAATATTGTGCTCGCTACGAAGGACGTGATCAGCCCACCTCAGTAGTACCCTGTGTAAAACAAGATTGGAGGAGTTCAAAGAGTGACAGCAGTAAACTGGATCAAGATTAAAAGCAATCAAGGTAAAAGTTATTAAAAAACAGAGAAACAAATAGTGAAAGTTATTTAAGGCATTTTCCTTTAGATAAATAAGATTGGAAGAGTTCAAAGAGTGACAGCAGTAAACTGGAGCAAGATTAAAGCAATCAAGGTAAAAGTTATTAAAAAAAAAGAGAGAAACAAATAGTATGTTAGGACCCAAAATCCTAACAAGGTCTATTCCAGTAATCAACCATAACCATAACGCCAGAAAACACAAGCAAGAAAACAGTAAGAAAAACAGAGAAGAATAGAGGAAGAAGAGAAACTCAGTGTATTCGATATAGTAATCGGCTAAACTTCGAGGGCTAGCCAACCTCCACAATACAAATCCCTATAACCAATTCTCCGATATCCCCCTATCTGACCCCCACTACCCCTTTTATTCCCACTTCTCTAACTAACTAACTAACTCAGCAACAAATCTTTCCAAATTACCGATCTGCCCACCCTTCCTTTTCCTACCCGACTACTGCTTGAGACCCGATTATAGCGAGTCTCAACAGAACCGGATTGGGCCGGGCTGTAAATGCCATTCCTACTCCCTCCAGCAATGACCATGTGATCCACAGTTTGAGAAAATGTGTTAGTTTTACTAGTTTCTCCAGTTGATACACATTGGCCAATTCCCTATGGCAGGAATCAGGCAACAATGGAAAAGGTTCCGGAAATGAGATGATTAGTGCAGAGCAAGCTGAAGACCTTAAAATGAAGGAGAAAAGAAAAAGGGAGCGTGAGGTCCTTATTTTCCCCTTGCATTGTTATTATTCTTTCAACGGAATGCTCTCTGCAAATGGAATTTTAATACTTTGATACTAATGCACAAAACAGAAGAATATGCCCCGTAAGAAGCGTAGAAAGTTACAAGCTACCAGGGAAACATTAGAGGATGAGGAGCTAATAGAGACACCAAAGGTGTGTCATTTGTTTTACTTTTTGCCCCTATCTGTTTATGATATCTTTCTGTTCTAAAATGCTCAGTCTCTAGGTGTTATGAACCACCTTGTGTATGGGGCAATGGGTTTAAGGGATGTTGTCTTCAAGAAAATAGATGTTTCCATTCTGAATACTAGTGTGATATGCTGCACCATCTCTTTCATCACTACAACTTTTTCTATTTATGCTATTAACGTCATAGTTTTTTATGAAATAAATACTGCAGAATAATGGAAAGAATATGAAGGACAACACTGGATTGTCACTGGTTGACCTGGGTTATCGACGAGCAAAGGCCGCAAAAGCAGTGACGAGAGCTGTAAATGCCGGTAAGATTGCACTGAAGGCTAGTAAGAAATCAAAGCGTCCTCAAAAAATGCAATCAAGGACAGAAGAGATGCGTGAGCTGTTCCAAAGTGAGATGAGTGAGAGGAAGCAGAAGAGAGTGACAGGAAACAAAAACTCTAAGAGTTCATTTAAGAGCAAGTCACGGTATGATTCTAATTTTCTGGTAAATGGGATTCTGTCTACATTTTGCAGTTGGATATGTTTCTAAAGAGGAATGAAATGATGAGAATATGTCATCAAACCAAAATTGAAAGAACTTTTGTCAACTTGGTTAAGCAACATTTAGCATTCAATTACCAGCATCTTTGATTAGTGTTCTATGAAGAATTCACAACATGGGGTTTCGTTGCGTGACCTTTAGTCTTTGCATGTGCTCTCATTGCTCTATTGTATTCTAAAACTTCAATTCGGTTAGAATGAATCGATGTATAATTTTGGCATCCCTCTGCATAATTTTGGCACCTTGTTGTGAATGAAAAGTTCCGAACTGATTGTCCCTATCATGCTCTTAGGTCTAGAACTACTGATCAGTTACTGCTGATATTCTCATGAACATGGCAGTGAATCACAATCCAGTTTCCATTTCTTAATGCGGATTAAAAGAAAGTGATTAGTTTTCATTTAAACTAGCTATAGCAAGACTTTTACTTTATCGTGTTATGTTTATGTTCCATTTGATTGTATGCATTGACATTGGAATTTTCATCCCTTGCCTTTTTCTTCATCTAGGTACAAGCGCAGGTAACACTACATTTATGCTAAAGTGTTATACATTTGAGAGGAAGACTCGAAGAGGGTTATTGATTCAGAATTTTGCACAAGGTTGCTAAACTTGCAGCCTCAGATCACTCATCATGTCCTCTCATTATAGGAATTTTGATTTGCATCGTAAGAGTGTAAATTTTTTTAATGCTTTATTTAAGCTGTCACAGCACAAATGTAGTGATAAGAGATCTTATTTCTCTCCTCCTAGCGATCCCTCATTT
Organism: Erythroxylum citrifolium; assembly: GCA_026284465.1. Classification (NCBI taxonomy): domain Eukaryota; kingdom Viridiplantae; phylum Streptophyta; class Magnoliopsida; order Malpighiales; family Erythroxylaceae; genus Erythroxylum; species Erythroxylum citrifolium. Next base: position 790,066 of record JANKOE010000002.1, on the reverse strand, counting down.
TTTCTTTTCTATCATTGTTTACTTCTCTTGCTTAAAAACATTTCAAACAGGATCTGATTTGTGTAATGCCTTTCTTAAGTTGTGTTTTATTCCACCTAAACACTGATATGAAGGTGCTTTTGTTACATTACAAGTATCACCTCACAATTTATTGCAATTAAGAATTGTAATGATAAAGTATAAGGTTAATTATATAGAATTCCTGTGGGGTTTGATTTCTTTTATTTCAATATATTTTTTTAAAAAATTATTACTTATTTTTTTGTAGTATCACTTAATCATCACATAATTTTGTTATTTTTTATTAATTTTTAATTCCTTCATAATTCTAAACTTACCATTAAAATTTATAATATTAAATATTATGTTGTAAGGGATGTGATAATTTTAAAAATATAATTGAAGTGATAAAATGTTAATGTGAGTTTGCACATCCATCCTTACAATTTATGTGACAACAAAAGCAGTTTAGTAGAATTTTGGTGACATTCATAATCTGTAGATGTCCAGTAATACGCAGTTTTATTTATAACTGATAGAAAAATTATTTTTAAACTATATATATATGCGCACACATACATATATACATTTTTATTACTATATTATGTATCAATATCAACACTGTTAATGTACTTGCTTATAAATATGTTTAGGATGACATTATTAGAACGGGAGCGCATGGGCCGCTCTGCTAAGTGGTCGGCTGAGATTAAACTGTTGTTTAACCCCTCACCATTTGATCGGGCTCGGGTGTGGAGGCAGCTGGGGTGGCTGATTCCTCCTTTTGGGACAAGGATGACATTATTTTTATAATTATTAGATTTTAAAAGCATTCCTACCTTAGACTATTCTTTATTCATGTTCCTTACTAATATATACTGTCCATTACCACTTTTATGCTGATTGGGTACATGTACAAAACCCACAGAGAAAGTGGGGTTAAAGAGATTTTGTTGCTTGACATTACGAGAAAGCAAATTTTTTCAAAATTCAGGATTTATACCTGATTACACAAACTTCCTGCTTCCTCAAAGAACTTGACAAGAAAATTAGTTCCTTTAAATTTCTTTCTATATAAGGAAGAGGCATTACAGCTAACATTTAAGGAGCTTTCTATGATTGCAACAACCTTCTATGACACAGAAAAGATAAATTAAGAAACTAGATCAAGACTAAAACAAATAAAAACCCTAAATTTCTTTACTTTGAGCAATTAGAGTTCCATAACAACCCCCTCAGTTTTTTATTCAGTTATACTCCCTCTCTCATGAAAGCCAATGGGCTTGCCTTATGAATTTATCATTTCTGCATTCCTGGGACAATCAGCTTGATCAGACTTTGTGAAAGGGGACTGCATTTCGGTAAGTCATCTCCAGGGAGCTTGCGGATGTTTATGCTGTGATGAGAAGGGTTCCCACCCGCCATCCGGTTCCTTCCTTTTCTCACTGATTCCAGAGCTCGAGGATGGTTGGAAGTTGGCTTCCAGTGGCCTAGCTTGACTAGGCATGAAAAATTGCCTGAGACTCCCGGTATTTCCTCCGTCGATTGCAAAACCAGAATTTAGATCAAAGTTAGAGCGAGAGGACCCCGCAACACTTTGACCGTGGGGTGCATTAGTCATGCTCACAATGAATGATGATTGCGAGTAAGGTGGAACAATTGATGCAGATCCCATAATTTGTGGCACAACAGGGGCTCCTCTCGAATCAACCATGTAAGGAATTGAAGTACCAGGTCCATACATAGCTGAGGAGATGGACATAGTGGGTACGGATGCCAGTCCATTGTACCCAAAAACAGGAGAATTCGTATACGACACTGAAGGGACCATTACCAGAGGACCTCCAATTCTTGCAACATTAGCATCCATGGCTATGTCAGCGTACCTTCCATTTGGTAAGGACATTGTCTGAGGAGTAAGATCTTTCCTCCTGACATCCATTCTACTACCTACCTCTACTCTGGTACCAAAGATGGACACAGCATTATCGGTTGGTCTTTGTCCTCTATGTGCACTTGGATTTTGTGAAGACTTTCCATGAAAGAGCCCTTGATCGGAGGCATCATTCTGGAAAAGGGGCCTATCATTTAAATCGAAGTTCCTCATTGAAGGCTGCATTGAGGATGAGGAAGAGGCAGGAGAGGGGCTCCGATGGTTGTTTCTGGGGTAATAAACTTGTCCATCCATCCTCAAATCTGACGACAGAGCATCCCCATCATCGCTGATGCGATTTAAATCCAAATTCGGCCTTTCCAATCTTCTTGGGCCCAATTCTAAAGAAAAACCCCCAGAATTGAGTCCAGATGAGAATGGAATATGTCTTTCTGAAGTTATATTTATGACCTTCTCATCTCCATCCTCAGCCACATTGAGATCAATATCGAGAAAAAAATGTCTCTGTTTTAAACTGTTGCTGCTGCCTCCAGTCTCGACAGTCTTATCACCATCAGAAACCTTGCGTGGAGAAGCTGGACGAAATGCACTAGTAGCTGCAGATCCTTTCCACCCAAGACTTCCACTGAACTCCAAAGGTGCTGCAGGTGATCCAGAAACTGTCATTGGCCTAGAAGCTGAAACAACAGATATTGGAGTCAAGATGGGATTCACAAGACGCTCTGCATCATCAGAATGGACTTCTTGATTCAAATCAAAATTACATGAGCCTTTCTCGCCATCAATTTCAGCCGCTTGAGCCAACTCTGTCGCCTGAAAAGATTGTGATTCTTTTTCTCTGTTTTCTTCCCTAGCCACCTGATTATCTGGATTACCCGACTTTCCTTCCTCTTCAGTATGTTCAACAGGTGATCGGCTTCTGGCTAGCACGTCATCTGGTAGAACAGCAGTGGCTAGCTCTTGATTTCCACTTACGGAATTTGGGCTACCTGGTATACTATTATTCATAATTTTCCCTGAAGAAGAGCTGCAAGATGGTTCTTTGTAGTCTACCACTTCTCTCTCCACTTCTTGAGCTACCTGTCGAGCTACTTCGAGAGCATCAACAATACCATATTCAAGTTCAATGTCAGATCGCCTCCTACCAATCGGATTAGGACTTCGGATTTCCATTGTTAGTTTGGAGAAATCAGAAGTATCTCCCACAACATCATCTGCATCAGAATGCTCCGCATCATCATCAGCAGGTACAATATCTTCCATCTCTGATGCAGGACTGCTAGATTCATCAGGTTTTTCCAACCTACTATCCTTTCCAGGGAAGTCCTCCCGAACATCAGTTGAGCAATTGCTCTTGCCGGGTATGGACTTGAGCACTGGTTCATTACTATGAAATCCGATACCCGTATCATCAGTCTTATTTTGCAAAAAGGAGCCTGTTTCTTTGGCACTTGAGGCATCAGATCCAGTAGGAGCATGAGATTGCACCTTCACGGCAGCTGAAGCTATTACATCCTGGACAATGTCAGGTTTTTTTGAAGAATCTGACTCTTGCTCTTCTATTTCTCCCTTTGGGACTGTAAAACTAGGAACTTCAATAGAACTTACCTCTGAACAATTTAGGACAGATTTTTCCTTCACTGAATTCTCCTGTACTGAGGGTGACATAGTAGAGGTTGTAGGAGGATTAGGTGATCCACCCTCCTCACTTTTGTGATCTAAAACCATAGGAGAAAGATGATTATTACTATGAGAATGAACCTGCACATCTTCAACTTTTTCTACTTGAGTAGAACTTGAGCTTCTGGATAGCAAAATCTGAACCTTGGCAGGTTCTGTCGTATTATTTTCTTTATTATCACTTCCTTTTGAAAGAGGAAAGGCAAGAGCAGATTCTGTTCCACTCTTCTCATTGTTGACTGCACCCAGATCAACTTCGGTAGGACCATGTGTATCATTACAAGTCGACTTACTAAGCTTACCCTCATTCCAGCCATCAAAAAGTGCTCTTGCTCTGTCCTGAACCCTAGAGGAAGTGTGATCAAGAAGATTCTTGACAGTGCTAAAGATCCCAGAAGAAATCGACCTTTCTTTTTCTACTTGTAGCTTTTCCAGTGCTCGTAAGAGTGCTGTAATTGACTCTTCTGCAAAGCTATCAGTTGTATCATTAGCATAATTCTGAGCATCGTTTAACCACCTGTCAATGAAGCACAGTCCATCTAGTTGAATAAAAAGATCAAGACAATCTCTATTGTCAGTAGCAGCAATTGTGCTTGCAACAGCAGCCCACTGCCTGGTTGCATCACCAATGTTCTTCACACCACAATCTTTCTCCTTCTGCATAACAGCAACCAATTCTTGGACTCGGGAAGGGGCTGTGAGCCCATCTTTCATCTCACTCAGGGTAAAAAAGTCTTCAAGTGTCATATTTCGCTACATATCATCTCTGAGCAACAAGGAAATATTTTCAATGTACTATGCTTTTTCCACCATGAGAAGTTCTAGTGCACCTTCAGAACTCTATTTACAAGATATCCTGAAAACAAATATATTAAAACTGATAAGCAGACAGTTCTAGACTGTTAACACTAGCTGAAGAACAAAAAAAGACCACCACTGAAGATTAGGATGAAATTAACATAAGCAGAAGACTGTCTTCGACACCAGCAATATAGATTACAACTTGCAGTGGTATTCTGGTATCCGAAATTGTAAGTGGAGTTCACAAGCAGAATAGCTAATCATTAGATATAATATATGACTAGTCATAAACAATAAACCAAGCTGGAAAAGGAATGGAGAATTGTGAATGAGTTTGTCATTGCACATTGGGTTCAACAAGCAGTGAGTTACAATAAAGTTATGCTTTCTAATAGAAGGACCAAAAACTATAGTAAGCTGCTACACCATCAATCAAAATAGTTGCAGTAACGTAAACATTTGAAGCACACTTAGAAGCAGAAAGAATGATATGGAGAATTACCCATGGTTCAGAATCCTACCATCTCTAATAGCACAACATTATGTTTACATGACTGTCTGATAAGCGTGAAAATCCTACACAGAAAATTTTTACAGTTGATTTTCGTATCTCTTTGGTAACATTCTTAGTATCCATTAGGTGACTTGCCGGCCACCCACAGCGAACCATCTCGAATCTGATCAATGATTCAGATCCAACCAAAAAAAATAAAGGGCTGCACAACTTTCACCTAGTTAACAAGTAAAAGGAGATTATGCAAAAGATATATAACTAAATATTTAAAACTATAGGTATAGCAAAATGGAAAATTCTATTGGTCTCCCTAGTCGAACACAAAAAAATGAAACATTACCAAGTTTGCCTGGTTTATATCAGTGATATCCAAAAGTTTTCTTGCCAATTTTAAAACTGTAGTTCAGGGGGATGCAATCTAACTTTATCAGGAAGAGTAATAAATAAAAATCTATGTGAGAAACAAGCATCATCCCCAGTTCACTAGCTTTGTTGTACATCAGATGAACTAAAAAAATCAGTTCAAGATCTGATGCCACAATGCAACAAAAATTCTACTGAAACCTGAATGTAGATGAATACCAGATCCTATAAACCTACACACTCAGCATGGTCAAAGAAAATCCATACAAGGCAAGATACAGCAAATGAAGCCCTTGACAAACTACTCAATTTGATTAATTTTCAAAAGACGGACAATGTATCCTTAATATTAATGTATTTTATTATTTATCACATGTCCAAAGACTCTAAATGTGATACTTTCAAGAAATTAATGCATCTAAATCGCACGTGGGGCACTCTTGTGTCAACTTGGTAACAAAATAAATGTATGCAATGTGAAACTACACGACAAAATATCGCCTTTAGAACAAGTATCACTAGATTCACCAATTCAGATCTAAGTAAAAAGTGCCAACTCTTCTGTGTCCACAAATCATATTATTGATCTGAACTTAAAAGTACCTTATCTACAGCTAGTTGAGTGTCCCTCTTCAAAGCAAAACCACATTAATATCAGACAACACAAGGACAAACAAAAATCAAAGTTAAGACAAACAAAAATCAAAGTTAAGTATCATCTAAAAACCCATAGCTGAACAATTAGAGACAGAAAATCACATGAATTGAAAAGCTGACACACAACAACTTTTAAAGGAGAGGGTATTTCGCCAAGAAATGAATGCCAGATTTTCGCAACATCTATCAACTATGAAAAGATCAAAGTTCTACTGATTAACAACAGCCAATTTACCGTATGAAAAGAAATGTCCTAGACTTGCAGTGAATAAACGGGAGAAGAATGAACCCCGTGAAGAGGAAAGTCTACAAATCTACATACTAATCAGCTCAAATAATTGGAGCCAGCTATCAATTTCATAAATTTCTTCAAGAATAACACATGTAAAACCAGCAAGACTTACCATACTAGAGAACATCAAACCCTAGAATTACAAAAACCCAGAAAGAGTAAAGCAACACCAAGCTTTTTAACTTCTCTAACTCTCTGCACGGAGAAAAGTCGTGTCGTGGCTGTGAAATTTTACAAGATTCGAAAAGATAGTCCACGGATTCTCACAATTAATGCTCCCAGATACGCAATTAAATAGTGCCAAATCCAGGAAAAATGAAAGATAATAACTATCACACAAAGAGAAATACTTAACAATTACTAAACAACTGAAGAAGGAGGAGGAGGAGGGAAATACCTCTCTTAAATTAACCGAAACCAAACCCTAGAAAGAGACAGTGCTCCACGTGAGAGAGACTAAGCTTCTCTCACTAGAAAACAAATTCCACAACCCAATTTAAGCTTTATCTCTTCAGTATCGCCTATTACAAGCCCAGTTTGAGTTTCGTATTGACACTTCTGCTCACAGAAACCTCTCCACACCGGATCTTTGCTCTCTTTTTGGAACCTCAGAGAGAGGGGAGAGAGAGAAGCGAAACGTTTCTTCTTCGGAGTAATTTTTTTCCAATTTTATTATATTTAAAATTTACTTGAATTTTTATAGTTCAATCTTCTGCTCTGGCGGATTTTGGTTCGCAATCGGGTGAAAAAGAGCACGTGTAAGGCGTGCGTGAGAACCTTTTGGCTGGCTCCCAACCCGCTTCGTTTGGGTGGGTGACCCGAGAGTATAAAAAGGATGCTTTTCATGGGTTCATGTAGTACGAGGGAGAGGTCTAACAAGATATTGAGTTCCCACTTTCTAGTCTACCCCTCAATTTAAAATGTTAAAATAATACATAATTAATTTTATTCTTATATAAAATATCTTTATTTATTAATTTTAATATCTTGTTCTCGTAAATAATTATATTTTACATTAAATATTTAATAGGTTTAAATGCTCAATAAAAAGGGACTCTATAAATTTTGAAATATTTAAAGTTTAAATTTCTAATTTTTATAAAAATTTTGTAATTTTAAAAAGAAATAATTAAGGTCTAACAGATCATTTTATTTGAATTTAGTTTTATTTTTAGTGTGTATTGAGCAAATAAACGAAAAGAACTGTCAAAATCAAGTGAAAAGATGGGTTGGGACAAACTCTAGAATTGAAAAGGAAGCAAGCACGAGCACATCCATGTCTTTGTCGATGGGGTCCCTGCACTTAGAGTAATGTACTACATGCACCTCCCCGCCATGTAGCAGGGTGGCTGTTACCGGTTGAACCCCCTTTGCTAAGGAGTATTTTGCTTCTTCTGTATGTAAAAAAAAAAAAAACAGTCCGGCTCTCTCGATTTTGACATGAGTTAATCGGATTATAGGTCAAGATTGGGTCGACCATAGGTTTTTTTTAGCAGGCCACGGGTCGATCGATTTGTCAAAAACAACCGTCGAGTAATGAGCCGAGTTACGGGCAGGCCGGGGTGTATCCTTCTTGTGGACAGGTCTAACAGTCGGCCGATTTGATTTCTTGACTTTTTTAAAAAAAGACTTCGAGAAGGATTTAAAATTTATTTAAACTTGGAAGGTATTAATTTGAATTTGTTTTTAAAATTATTTTAATTTTTAAATTAGCCTTTAGTCAATTATTCATATTTGAATCAATCAATCGAGCTTGTTAATTTCAAGGTAGATTATACCAAACTTCTTTTTAAAAGTTAAAGTTAATGAATTTCGGTACACAAGAACCAAGTTGAGAAAGGGATATTAATTTTATGCAAATTTTTATTTGCATTTTTTAAAATAGAATATTTTTGTGACTCGAACCGTATTAATCATTTTTACTTATAAGAATATGATCCAAAAGAGTGATAAAATATAGGTAAAAAGTATGAAGCATTTTAAATTTTTTAAATTTTAGATGTGATCTTAAAAATATTATTTTTATACATAGTGTGATTTTCACTTTAATATTTCACAAAAAATTTAAATAAACTCTTACTGTTATCTTTATCTTTATTAATATTTTCAAAATAATTTTATCAAACATTTTTAAATAAATAATTATTAATATTATTTACTAGTCAAATCAATTATATTAATTCGTTATCAATTAATTGTTGATAAAATCAACTAACGGCTAATACAATTTACTGCTGCCAAACACGGTTACAATGGGACCTTTTTAAATCACACTAAAATGTAAAGTAATAATAATACCAGAAATTTTGTCAAAAAAAATAATAATAATACCAGAAATAATAATAAAACTTAATAAATTAAAAAAAAACGTTAAAGTGCGAATCTTAGATGCAATGCAAATTCCTTTTCTTTGTTTTTCAATGGATTAGTAGCAGGGACATGGTCCCATTGGTGGACGGTTGGCAATACGGTGTCGTACTAAGGGATAGAGACGCGTCATCACATTTGGGGGGTATTTGCTTCAGGGCAGGGCCCGGACCACAGGGAGTGTGTCTCTCCTTATTTCTCCAAGTTCGGAATTCGGATACAGAAGTAAAAGTCTGATGCATGTGACTAAAAGCTGAGCAATCTTACACTTTGACAGAACCTGCAGACACTTCAGTTCAGGCCACCAAGAGTGATCTTCCAGGTTCCAGGTCTCGAATCCAACACTTGAACTTGTAAAAACAACTGGCAAGTTGGCATGTATGTTTCAATCAGACGTCACCTTAACCATATGTATATAATTAGGCCATTGATAAGCGTGAAATAGTTACTTTTGGGCTTATCATCGAGAGATAATCCAAACTAATTTCACATTCCAAAATGCGGCATAACTACAAAATTACGATGCAGGAAAAGCTTATCTTACTCATATTGGGAATCTATCAAATGATTAAGGTGTCTTAAATGACTCGCCAACTATTTTTTTAACGAATTGAAAGATTTTATCTATTTGATTATACCAAATTGTTAATAATTTTATTTGATAATCAGCGCATTGAATTAGAAGATTGAAATCAATCGGTTATTTTTAAAAAGGTGACTAAATAAATAAGAGACCAAAAGATTATTAAATCTAAAAGTTATTACAAATTACTTAAAGAAATAGAAATAGAGAAAGAGAAAGATGGAGATGGAGATAATGATAGAGATAGTAAATTTATTATTCAAATTTAATATTTTAAATTTTAAATTTTGAATTTGAATTAATATGAAATTTGAATCAGAATATACGAAGAGTTATTATCTCATTATATATATATATATATATATATGTTCTTTTGACCTTGAAATAAACATAAAGACAACTAAGGAGCCGTTTGGTTTCACTTTTATTTTTCTGTTATTGTTTTTAGTTTCTGTTTCCTGTTTTTTTTCTTCTTTTTTTCTAAAAAAACGAAAACCTGTTTAATTGAGATTTGCAATATAAAAACTGAAAACACAAACCTGTTTATTTGAGATTTCTAATAAAAGACTGAAAATAAAAATATGTTTGGTTATTATTATTATTATTATTATTATTATTCTTATTATTATATTATTATTATTATATTATTATTATTATTAAGTTATTCTTATTATTATTAATTTTATTAATTTATTATTTTTTAATTTTTAATTTTTAATAAGTTATTCTTATTATTATTAATTTTTAAAAAGTTATTATTATGATTA
>JANKOE010000002.1:737719-771160 GCA_026284465.1 Erythroxylum citrifolium | reverse complement strand
TACAAGGGAAATTTAATTAATTTCCTTTCCATTACTCCCAATTCCTTTCCATTCCCTTGAAACATACACAGTGTAAGTGTGGTTTATTTCCCGCAACAGCTTACCCGAAGAGAAGAATTCAAGAACCGCTTCCGTGAGTAGCTAGCCTGTGATCGGCCACGTTTGTTGAAAGAACCCGGCCAAAAATCCATCAAGCCCTGGAGCTTTTGAACTGTTGAGGCGGAATAGGGCCGCCTTAATGTCCAAAGCCGTAAATGGGGCATTCAACATGTCTAGAGTGGCTTGACTAGGAGAGAAATTAAGGACATGCCGAACACCAAACTCATTCCCCCTCGGATCCTGCGGACAACCCATGAGCTGAACATAGAAATTTCTGACATGAGCTCACACAACCTCTTGCCCTCTCCATACATTGCCATCCAAATCAAATAACTCAGTAATAGATTTTTTGTTGCGACGAGCAAGGATCGCCGCATGAAAGAATTTAGAGTTGCGATCCCCCTCCTATAGCCAAGTCTGTCTAGATTTTTGCCGAAGAATGGAATCATGTAAGGTCAGGGCTTCTTGATATTGATACATACTGTTAGCTTCAAGAACCCGTAGATGCTCATTAAGAGGATCTCTATAGCATTGTTGCTGTAAATCGGCCAAGTGATGACCCAGCTCCTGAATATTCTGCGTTTGTTGCTTACTAAAACCCTTAATAGCCCTTTTTGCCATCTTCAACTTATGCATTAATTGATATCCTTTAAAACCGAAAACCCCCACCTGCCAGATCTGGGCAATCAGCTCCATGAAACCATCAGCCCGTAATAAACCATTAAAAAATCGAAACGGGGCCCCAAATCTACGAGGAGAGGAGACATGCTGAATAAGAAGAGGCGTGTGATCCCAAAAAATCGGATCACCAAACGTTACCGAATCCAGAGGGAAGGAGTGGAGCCATTGCTGGTTTACCAACGCGCGATCCAGCTTCTTCCGAATATACATAGCACCCTGTTGTTTATTTTCCCAAGTGAACCAGTGTCCATGGCTCCGAAGATCTACCAAATCAATATGGTGAAAAAGATGTTGAAGTTCGCCACCCGAACCACCATGAAATTTGGCCTCGCCCTTCACTTCTGTAGAGTTGAGACAGCAGTTAAAATCACCAATGACTAGCCAAGGGCAATTTAGTCCATTATGGAAGTCCAATAACTCCCTCCACAAATCAGCACGTTGGTAAGCAATATTGGCAGCATAGTTTAAAGTAACCATGAAAGGGGCATTATTATCCTCTTTGCAACAAAGATGCATAAATTGAGCACCCATCTTAAGCACTTGAACGTCTAATTTTTCCAAATTGTACCAGCACAAAATACGACCGTTATAGTGAGAAGCATGATTGGTGGAGAGGCTCCATTGAGGTCCCAAAAAAGCCAAACCCTTTGGATCCGCGATTGCTTTTATTTTAGTTTCCAACAAGCCTACCAAAAGAGGGTTTGAAGTGGCCACAAGTTGTTTCACCATCATCTTTTTGAGGGGGTCCCCCTCGTATTCCACACGAGAAAGGACATCATTAGAAAAGGCATTCAGGGGAGATCATCCCCTTATGCTTCTTCTTTTTTGCTGTCTTTTTAGTAACTGCACTCTTACCTAGCTTGATGGAGTCCGGGGGAATCTCGCCTTCCTCACAGTCAGCAACTGATGGGGCGTCCCCACCCTGCAACATCACCACATCAACAGCTGGAGGAGCATCCCCACCTTGCTGCAATGACGACATATCAAAATCCATAACTTCTGAAAAAGACCCCGAGGAGCAGGACAAGTCCATATGGACGACAGAGCACTCGACAGCTCGATCCATATGCTCCACTGATCGAGTGTCCATTTGCTCAGCACAAGGTGGAGAGGAATTGCCCGCAGGGGAACCACAATCTACTGCATTCGTTGGTTGACCAAGACTGTCCCCTTCCAAAGCTACACTCGGTCCATCTTCAGTTTCCCCCTGGCGAACCTACTCAGGTGCAGACAAGGGCTGCGTGGATTCCAAAGCCAAATCCTCCAACCAGCCCGACGAAAAACGACGTCCCGTCGGAACCCACTGTTTACGATCTGCACACGGTTTCCATGGATACGTAACAGGAATGCTAGCACAAACCAATTCACCACCAGTAGCCAAGCGCTGGATAGACACCTTATCCGACAGCACAGCCTCCTTCGGAACTTCGATACAGATTTTGGCATACCCAATCCTGTCCATGGCAGCTGTTTGGGAGTCTAAGAAGATTGGTTTTCCAATGCCACTAGCCAGGTGACTGAGCCCCTCCAACTTCCAGTACTCCAAAGGTAAGCCATGAAACTAAGCCCAAATCGGAATGACCTCAACTGAACTTCTGTCCAAACCCATACTAGGTTGCCATTGACACAAAAACATAGGTTGATCTCCAACATGCCAAGGGCCAAGTTCGAGGATTTCAGTGACATCAACTTGAGAGGAAAACTTGAACAGAAATAAGTCATCATCCATGAGTATGGCTTTTTCAAAGCCTCTCGTGCTCCAGCGAGCCTTTGCCCAAGCATTCACAGTCGGAAAAGCCAACCGTTTTCTCCAGAAAAAATCAACCAAAGCATTCGACCAAGTTTTTGCTCCAGCCCGTAGAAGGTCAATCGGAGGGGAAATGATACCATCCTGAAGCACGTGAGGGTGATGAGTGAGCTTACCTCGTTGGCATCGGGTGGCAACCGTGTCACGCCAGGAGCCACTACTCGGAGACGCCTATCTAGGGGCGGCCGAAGTGGCCACAGGAGAGCTCTGAACGCCAGGGGAGGAGGGAGTGCCCGACGACTTCTGCGGCAAGGGACCAGCGGCAGACACTGGCGCAACTGTCGGGGCAAAATGGGGCGTTGGAAGGGGAGGGAACGGATCTGGAGGAGGCGTCGGGTCACCCATGGTGATGGGTGCCCGCCTAGGGAGCGGTGCTGAGAGAGGAAAAAGACTAGAAGGGCTGTCGGCTAAGAGCTAGGGAAGGCAATGAGCAAAAAACAGGGGGGCATAAGGGTAAAAGTCAAAAGGGGTGGAAAAAGAGGGAAAGTAAAGGTAGAGAGAAGTCAGACCACGAGATGTAAATTGCTTGAAGAATAAGATTTGGTGAAGATGCAATTCCAGAAGAAACCTTACCGTGCATGGGCATGGCTGGTATAAGAATCCAAAACCATGAATCTTATTCATGGAGAGATACAGGTTGCGAGTTTCTTTGAATTTGACAACAAGAAGATGACTATTTCTCCAGAGTGCGTTTCAGAAACTTACTTTTATAAACATACATACACTAAGAGGAAGATGTAATTATTTAGACGGGGGTTTAAGAGACCTAAAATATAATTTTAAAAGCTTTAAATTAATTTATATATTCTATTCATTAAAAAAATTGAAGAAAAAGGGTTCTGTTGAATTCAAGTTATATCAGCTGAAGAACATTTTAAAACTATTTATTACAAGTTTTTTTTAAAATTTAAGAAAATATGGACAACGTGTGACATGTGAACATATTCTTAACTGGTAAAATTATACCTGAAAGTTGAAAAAAGTAGTGAAGATGCCAATCAGCAGTTTTTGCAGAAAGTAGAAATAAATTAAAAATTGTCAAACTTATTCTTGTATATAAACGAAATAAATAACTAAAATGTTGTGACAAACAAATACTTAATCCCTTTTTTAATGTTACTGTAGGCACGAGGAACATTTGCTTATTACCGAATCTTGTATGTCAGAATCAACCAATTTCTCTTATTTTGATCTAAAGGTACAGGAAATTTAACGGCATTAACTAATTTCTTCTACATGATTTACGCTGTACTCCAACATCATACTCACGAGGAAACCTTCTATATATAGGCTATTCCTGCTTTAACTTCATATAACAAGAACCATTCACTAGTGATTCTCTGTAACCACTCCTCCTTCCTTAAACTACTTACTCTTGTTTACCTCTATCTGTCTCAAGTTTGAATAGTTAGTTTTTTGATAATGAAAGTTAGTGAAGCAGAAGAGAAGAGGTATGCTCTTTTGCTAGCAGCAAGAGACTCTGATTATGTCAAGAAAGCTTACGGAGGATACTTTGATGTGTTCGTTGCAGCTTTTGGTGAAGAGGGTGAGAGGTGGGATTTGTACAGGGTTGTTGAAGGAGAATTTCCTGACATGAATGAGCTTCACAAGTATGATGGATTTGTTGTCAGTGGAAGTCCTTATGATGCCTATGGCAATGACTACTGGATTCTCAAGCTTTGCTTCCTCTTGCAAACTTTGGATGACATGGAGAAGAAAGTTCTTGGAATCTGCTTTGGTCATCAGGTACTCAACACATAATTTCTGTATTTTACTGTTGATCACCTATTTCAATCAAACCTACCTATGGTTTCAAGTGAATACACACTCTTAGTTGCTATGGTTTTGGTCTCAGGTTTTGTGCAGAGCATTAGGTGGAAAGGTAGGAAAAGCTTACACAGGTTGGGATGTTGGGTTAAGAACAGTAAGATTAGTGAATGATTTGCCACCATGCAGCTTCATAGGTGATTTAGGTGAACGCCCTCTTTCTCTCTCAATCATTGAGTGTCACCAAGATGAGGTATGGGAGGTCCCATCAGGAGCTGAAGTGATTGCTTTCTCTGACAAAACTGGTGTAGAAATGTTCACCATCGGTGACCACATCTTGGGCATTCAAGGTCATCCCGAGTACACCAAGGACATTCTTTATAACCTTGTTGATCGACTCCTCAACAACAATTGCATAGAGGTATACAACACAAAACCATAAGACTGCAATTTCTAACAATAACATTCCTGTTCTTTCTTTGGATTGTTACTTATTTTGTGCTAGTATGAATCTGAAACTGTGCAGAAAGATTTCGCAGAGAATGCTAAGCTGGGATTAGAGATAGCTGAGCCTGATAGAAAATGCTGGGAGAAGATATGCAGAAACTTTCTCAAGGGCAGATACTGAAATAAACAGATGTTGAAAATGCAACATTCTATTGATGTAACCTTAGAATTTTCGTTTACCTTTTCTAATCCTGTTAGCTCATTAACCAGTCCAAGAAACCTGTATCCACTACCTTTCTGGCTATCTGTCAAACAGAGCACAGGTTGATAATCTACAAAATTAGCTAATGCTTGAAGTTCTAAACACAGGAAAAGGTGTTCAAGCCTCTACAATCACAATCAGCTAAAGAAATATTACAAATGGAACTAGTTTGTTCTATGATGCAAAAGCAAATTGCTGACAAGTTCTGATGCTCTTGTACAATGAAATAACATGAAAACAAATAACTAGATTTATAAGACTAGGCTGTAAAACAGCCCGAGTATATGGTATCAGAAACTTATTCTGAGGAAATAATACCTCAGACATGGGATCAGAGTCCAGTGATGCTAAATGATATTATGCAAGGTAGAGATTATTGTCTTTGTATGTTTAAGATTATAGTGCAATATAAACTTGGAATATACGATTGGAATAAGATTCTGGTGTCTGACATAAACTTCGAAGGAGCATATGGAAAGAGGCAAAAAGGCTTCTTGTCTTTCATTACCTCCAAAACACGATACTTCTTGTCAAACACTGTATTACAACTTGGTGACCCCCAACTTGAGGGCAATCAATTACATTCAACAATTACAATGTTACAAGACTACTCTCTATGTGGCAAAACTTGAATGATTGTTACAGACAACAGAATATGTGGTTTCTCTACTAATCTAACCCTGTATTTTATTTGTAGCATTCGATCAATGGTTTTATGGATGGATCATGTAGTTACACCAGCAGAAAGCTGCTATTGATGATCACCTTCGTGATCTTCTACGCGATCTCTTTTGTTTTGCACCCCAGTTAAATTTCACCTTACAAATCTTTTTTCTGGTCCCAAGAAAACCCTGACAGTTTGCAGCACCACAACAACACTTCACCTCTGGACCAAATTGCACAAATCTGCAAAGTTGATCTTTTTGAACTTAAAAAGACATTTTCCATGAGTTACAGACTATGTGTAGGGAAAAATCACTGACATGGCAAATGTCATTTGTGCTACATAACAAGAAAGATGACTGCTTTGATTCTTCTATTCACTACCATGAATCACGAGGTTGAAAAGATATAATAATTTCATGAGGTTGCCAAACTACTTCACATGCTTACCTGTAATCATATGTCAACGGTTCTCCACATCTTATTGAACGAGCAGCAAACACACCAACCCGGGTCTCCCCCACAACTTGCCTAAATATGTTAAAAACTAAAAATTAGTGAACTTCATAATCTATTGCCTATGGTCTGTAATAGGATAAGCAAATGACTCCTGTTGATCCTCCCAGAAGTCCCATCAAAGGCAAAACAGTGTACTAACCATTTCTCCAGGACACAATTGGGAGCACAACTGTGATTAAGAAAACGAGATGCATTCCCTTTAAAAGTTGCATCAATTGTGAAGTCTTTTCCAATTTCACACATGTAAAAGTTATTCACAACTTTGTACTTCATGTCCCAAAGCCTTCGTTCGCACAGTGCATCATCAATCACTGAAAGGGAAAACTAATTATTGAAATTCTAGTGCTTCCCAGAAAGACAGAAGGCAATTATGGTTTGCCAAAATGGGTGACTAAAGCATCATGATATGCGAGGAGATTTACAACGCAACAAACAGATATCGTTGGGTTCCATGATCTTATCATTACAGTTTGAAACTTCCAATTTTACTACCAGGATGTAAGTAGAGCTAGAGTGGAAATTTCCTTCTCTTTTCCTCTAGGGATAACAAAGTTTGAGTTCGGGCTTGAATTTGGGTATTCAAGCTTGATTAGGTTCGAACTCGAACTTGACAAATTGTTTTGAGAACTAGGAGTTGACAACGTTTTTAGACCCGACTAATTGTTATAATTTTTTCAACCCGTTGATAAAACTCAACCTCAAGCTTTAAAGCCCTGGATCCAATTCGACATTTTGCCAACCCTTCTGTGGTTCTGTGGTTCTGTTAACTTTTTCTTTTGTTCAATCAAGAAATATACTAATTCCTAAATATTCCGACTAAGTTGACTTCCTGGCTACTTATAGTTACAATGCACAACTGTAAAGAAACCAGAATAACATCAGAATCTTGTATCACTAGAGCAAGAAAGACCAGTAATATTATACTACAACCAAACAACTTGAGAAGTTTGGGAGCAAAAGAAAATATTTTAGTGGTCGTAGAAGGATTACCTTCCCCAATATACTCAACTATGAATTCGCCTTTATCTATTGGTTCAGCTGCTTCCACTCCCCAACCACAAAGTTCAGTCTAAAAAAGGAAAAAGTAAATCATTAAATTTAGTGAATCACCTCCAGTTAAAGAAATGAATCCAGAGGTGGTGACAATGACCTTGACAACTTTGATTTTTTTCTCTTTGTGGAAGGGTCTGTTCCTGCAACTTTCTGGGCAATGACAAGCCCTTGAGCAGCTTATGCACTGAACCCTAGGAAATGATTAAGTTGAACTATTGAAGTTGCAAAATTTCAAGCTAATGATCTTCAGTGATAAAAGAGTCCACATGCCATTTAGCTAAAGCACAGCATTGCCATTTGAAATCACTTAATTAAAGAGTGCAAGTAAAATATGAAGCACTTTGATAGGGAATTTGTTTTGCCCGACAAAGATAGCACGTGTACGGAGAGGAAACAGAAGAAAATATATATTACATCATTAAAATTTTAAATATGTAGAAATGGAGAAGAAGAAGGAAAGAAATCACTGATGAAGAAAGACATGCTATAAATGCTAACTATATGATCCAAAAATGCATTGTTGAATGAATGAAATTTAAAATTGAAGTAGCTATACCTGCATACGCAATCCTCACCGCATGAAGATTTGCAACTTGTGCATCCAACATCAGCATCCTTACGTTTCTTTTTGACTAGGTAAACATCTAGTCTCAATTAAGGTCAGGCTCATGATAAAATTGACTGATTAAATCCAAAACATGTAGACAAAGAAAAGTCTGTTGTAGTTTATTCAATTGAAGTGCATTTACTGAGTATCAGCACATAAATGGATGTTAATGAGGAAACACTCAGAACATCAGCTTAAATCGAATTTGAAAGTAATACCACATTATATAGGATACTGCGCCTGATGTGCACATAAGGAGGTGGCTCCAGTTTATCATCTGCTAGGCCTTTCCATGTCAAATCAACCTTGAACTCCTCATTAACATAAGGTAGAGGCAATTGACCAAATATTTCCTGAGTTAAATGTATACGTAATAAGAAAAGGTTATCTTTTGAATGATAGTGAAAGGAAACAATGTCATCTATGAGATAATTGCATTTTCCTTCAAATCAATTCGGAATGCACCAAGTTGACGTAGTATTTAACACAAGAACAGTAATGCATGAGACCTTACCTCTATATTACTTGTTGGAGCCATATTCTGCTCATTCAACAAACACATCAGTCCTGTGAGACACCCTAATCAATAATAAGAACAAGAATAAAGAAACAGAACCTCAAGGGTCCAAATTTTCAGCCAGAACCAAAAGGCAATAATATCATTCTAAGCATCATGAACATTCTTTGCTAAAATCTACATTAGAGATTACAAATTAAGCAGAAGAAACAACATGACTGCGATATTATCGCAAGCTCCTACATTTTCACATCCTTCATACGGCTGAATTTGGACCCAGATGAACAGTCACTTAAATGAATTATACCATCAACCTCATAGGCCCAGAAACACTGAGGTAGTTTGTATGCCAAACAGATCAAATACTAACTCAATTTCAGAATGCAGATTCTGAAGTAGAGACAGTATGTGTCTCCACAGGAAGATGTAGGCTTGTTGATATCAAACAAACAAACTCTTGTTCATCTATAGAAGTGGGAGCTCATGTAGTCACGCTAAGTTTACAAGGTAATGTTATCAGAACCTTTCATCTTGTAATAGCAAGAAGTTATGCTCTTAGAAGGAAAAATGATGACAGGACATTACAGATGAAGGAAAGAAGAGGTTGACCTTCTTATCAAGTTGCCAATCAGCTGGGTGCCTCCAACAAACAACTCTCCCTGGCTGGTCTACCAGACGAATCACTTCTTCTGGCCATGGTGCACACTTATCATGTGCACCTATTTGGCACCGAACGCACCGCCATTGAGATTTTTGTTTGCAAAGGAAGCAGGTCTGTTCATGGGAGTAAATTACATTGTAAGCAAAAATTATAAAGGCAAGTTAATTGCAATTCATGATTTTGTGATCTTATCTTACATGCTGCGGACACTTGAATTTCTTCAGATTTGTGATTCCAAGTCTTTCCTTCGCGCACTTTGAGTGATAAACCCCCTGACAATCATGGACAGAGCATAATAACTCCTCCCCAGGGTTAATAAAAAGGTGGCATTGAAGGCATTGAACCTGCAAAATAATGGAAGGGCATCAATGTCGCCTGGTATGTTGCATTAACAAACAGCTAATCAAAGCTGAGCGCTATGACTTGAAGAAGTAAGTCTGCTTTCCATATAAAGGCAACCTTAGATGATAAAAAATGATGTTGGTATTAACTTAGCTTCTAATCTGAAACTTACTTTAGTATCATATAAATATATAATCTTACCATATATGGTTTTCCAGCTAGACATCTATTGGGAGGGCAGATTCCACCGACTCCCGGGAAAATCAACCACAAATATTTCGAAATCCTTACTTTCCATGTACAGCCTCAGCAAAACAAGTGTTAAGAGTCTCACAAGCTTACCCCTTTTGAAACACATTTAGGTTAAATGAATCATCTGAGTGAAGCTCTCCCTTATATGATCTATGCAATGACGTTAAAAACCATTAATGGAAGCCATTTGTTGGTTTTAGAAGCGAATCCCACACAAACCACTAATTTCTATCACAATAACCGGAAAAGTTTAGTTGAAACTACACTGATATTATAAAGATCCTTCCTTTTTCAGATTGTTGCACATAAAGTTCCAAATTTAAGTGTTCCAGGACCAACCTACCAAGTAAAGTGGCAAAAGTGCACCATGAATCGCAAGCTTCCTTACTAGGAACTGAAAATAACTTGAACTATAATCAAACACAACAGGACGCAAAGAAAAGTACCAATTCAAAAATTACCAAATGCACATACCCCTCTAAAATCTACACATGTCTACTCAACAAACCCACAACGGAAACCTGAAAATCACCATTTTTTTAGCGCGAACGAGAAAGGGAAGAAAGCTCTTCGACGGCGAGACACAAAGCTCGACCTTGGCCTCTAGCAAACTCCCGTCAAGACTGTCCGAACCGTCGGCATTACACCCTCCTTTCTTGACTCGATTCCGCTTGGGAACCCTATTTGAGTTTCCGTCGCCGTTACCTCCGCCGCCGGTGACAGGCGTTCGCTCCCAATCGCAGATGATTTTCACCGGAAAAAGCGAAGAGTCTGGGGACGAGGAAGAAGAGAGCGAGATTTTGGCAAGGTCAGGCATTCTGAAACCTCCAAAATAGGGTGGAGAAGAGAAGAGAAGAGAAGAGGGAGAGGGAAAGGGAGCTTATGAGATGATTGGGTTTTGGGCGGGAAATCAAAATGTTTTAAGTTTGCATTGACAAAAATGGTTATTAAATTTGGGTACATTTACGGAAGTGCATAATCTAATGCCTAATGAACAAT
Organism: Erythroxylum citrifolium; assembly: GCA_026284465.1. NCBI lineage: Eukaryota > Viridiplantae > Streptophyta > Magnoliopsida > Malpighiales > Erythroxylaceae > Erythroxylum > Erythroxylum citrifolium. Next base: position 760,484 of record JANKOE010000002.1, on the reverse strand, counting down.
ACAAAGCTGTTGACTGGAGTGGTGTATAGATATTTTATAACCGTTGTAAGTTGCAAAAGCCTCAAAATCAAAAGTTGGTTAATTAGTTACTTAATTTCCTTTTTTTTACACAATATTTGAAATAAATTATTTTGAAGTAATTGTGTTTTCATATCATAAATATGAAATTAAGTTACCAGAAGACTTCTAAATTTTAATAATTAATTTGTAAATTGTGTTTAAAGTTAAATTAAAATTTTAAAGATCTATATAAAAAATTACATAAATTTTAGTTGACATAATATTTACAAGTAATTTATAACTATTTTAATGTATAATTATTGTTTATTAATTAATTAATACATATAAATATTAATGTCCTTATTGATACAGAATTTGCAAACCACATAAGTCAAAAGGCGTTTTTGACAAAGTGTTCATTTATTACGTACGAAGAAAAATGAAAATTACATCTTATTCTGACAAAAGATGGAAAAAAAAACAATTCTGGTGTTATTTTGTTTTTTCTTTCATCTACAAAATGGTGATCTCAATAAAAAATATCCAGGACCAAAGTTGCAGGTCTCCTTCTGTTCGTTTTTTTAGTTGATTAAGAAAATTAAGAAACTAAAAAAGCTGATGATCTGATCATATAATTCTCCCCCGCGTGTGGAGGATGAGCCACTGCCGGGAGGCCATTGTTTGTGTGTTCTGTTATATTAATAAAGAACCTACGTACCTTGTAATAATCTGACAAAGGTCCTGGGTCATGCACAGAAGCACGTCAACTCCTCTAGTTTCTTTCTCTTTTCAAGAGTCGAAGTCGCATTGAAACATTGGTGGCAGGAAGGAGTTTACGTCGCCGAATATCGAATGCTCTCCTCCTTCTCCGTAGTTGCTTGAACCTTGGCATTCCAGGTAGTTGGCTATGTCTTCCGGGAAGTGGCATTCTGGCGGTTGCCCCAACTCCCCCACCGTTGTGTGGCAGTCCGCCGCAGATGTCATCTCCATCATTTCCTTGAACTTGGAGGACTGAAGGAGTAGACCTAACGCTGAGGTGGCGCTCGCCGTCCGCGGTGTTTGGGCGGAGTTAATCTCGCCGTTAGTTGCTTGAGAAGGTTGGTAGGGTTGTTGATTGTGAAGGAAGCTCAGTCCAAGTTGTTGATTTGGTGTAGGAGTACTTGAACTAGTGGTCAAATTAGGGTTCAGACTAGTGTCGTTATCGATGTTACTGTTACCACCGTTCTTATTTCCAGTTTGATCAGGTTTCAGCCACTTGATGTAGCGGCTGAGGTCGAAATTGGTGACGGCGTTTAGTCCACGGTACTCTATAGCAGCCATATCGTATGCGGTGGCAGCTTCTTCTTGTGTAGCTGCGACAGATACACCATTAAAACAAGAAGTCGAGGCCAAGTAGACAAGCGATCTATGACATAAGCATATCACTGAGATACATATGGGAATCATCTTTAAGATTTATTTTATCTCATAAATTTATATTTTTAATATAAACTATATATATAGTAAATTAATAACATAACATTAAAGGAAGAATTCGATTCAAATTGTGAAATACTTATATGTACTTAGAACACCTTTTAGTTCGAGGTTGATCAACTCCTTCCATAACTAAATAACTCCATGTGTTTGAGCAAGGAAACAACTGGATTTTCGAAAAGTGTAAGCTTAGTTGTCATTTGCTGAACAAGGAGAAATGTATATCTTTACTTAGTCCAATAGAATTTAATATTGAGAGAAGTTCAGAAACTCTTGAAGTTTTTGCTTAATCATATGATTAAGGTGGGCAAGCTCATTTCTTGAATATTAAAAGATCCTCGGTTTTGTTAGTTTTTTCAGTTAACAAAAACATATAATTACCGGAAACATCGAACAAGAATTACCGTATGTTCCGAGGTAAAGGTACTTATTGCCAAATACTCTACCGATCCGAGCTTCCCACCTTCCATTATGATGGTGTCTGGACATAACATAACATGAGAGTTTATAAATGTTAAGATCCTGAAAACATAACTATATTATAAATGAGAAAACTAGTATTTAATTCGTTAATTTCAAGAATTATTCTTAAAATGAGTCACGAAATTGAATGATGATTCTTAATTATTACCTTGCCACACCTCTAAACTTTGATGCTCCACGAGAAAATCCACTGCTCTTCCTATAAAAAATGCAAAGCCAAGAGTGTTGTCAGACTTAATTGTGATAGACCACTTCCAATCTCTTCTTAAACATGCTCAAAGTACCTTCTCAGGGATCCGATGTATTCTTCTCTAGATTGACCTTCCATTTCCTTCAGCTCTTTCTGGTATGTGGACAACTGCCATTTAATTCCAATATGAACAAAGCACTTCAGTTTTAGAAAAGTTTGTGTTTCTTAAATTCTTGTATTCCGAATTTACCGGAAAGTTAAGAATGGTGTCTTGGCCCCAGTATTTGAGTGCTGCTAAATCATAAGCATGAGCTGCTGCTTCTTCATCATTATATGCACCTGAAAAGTTACATGGTTCGATCAGATTCTATATACAAGCTTCAACTCTATTACTGATGAAAGTACATTGGTGTTTGGTAGTACGTACCGAGGTACACTGCATTTCCACGAAATTCATCAGTTGCCCGAGACCATAAAACAAAAATGTCAGTCCAATTGCCTTAATATAATTCATCACGAACTGTTTATTGATCAGAAGAGAGATATGGATCATGAACAAGCTGATGAAGAAGACCAACCTTGTCTTCCTTTCTTGTTTTGTGATTCATTCCAGCAATTCTTATCCCACAAGTGAGCTTCATATCGACCCGTCCACCGATGCCTGAAACAATCATTCCACAAACAGCTCAGTCTAAAACTGAAAACCGAAAATGGGAATTGAAAGAAAACAATCGAATCAAACTTCATCACCTTGTAACCCCACGATAGATGGAGCTTCGTTGAGGAGGGGAGTCTCGAGGTACAGTTCGTCTTGTTCGTTTAACCTTGGTCACTCCGTTATTGTTAGCGGAAAAACTAGTTGTAGGTTTATCAGTGGTATAATTTGCTGTGACTTTCTGCTTTTGTTCTGTTACTTTCCCCATGAAACTGAGCAACCAAAAGTCGGATTACAGTTGTAGAAGAAGACTAAAACCGGAGATACATGACTGAGTCCTCCAAGTGATCGCTTATAAAGGAATTCAAGAAGGAGAATAAGTTGGCCGGCTAAGCTGAGAGAGCTGTTTCTGGCCGTCTACAAGCGGCTCATTTGCTCCATACTCGCTTGTCTTTTTGTGTTAATATGGTGCTGTGAAATCTCCTGCTAATTTAGCACTCTCTAATCTCTTATTATTATACATCGCTAATCACATTTTGTCAACCCAACCCATTGTTTTTTAATTCATTATATGCTGTATTCACTTTGTCATCGACTATATTAATATATAAATATAGTAATACAAACAAGTACAGTTGTTTTAATATGAGAAAAAAATAATAAAGAAGTAGAAAAAGAGAAGATGGTGATATGAATTCAGACAAATCTTGAGATCAAGCTTCAAGCATTGTTGAGTTGAGTCCTACGTTAGTCGAAGACGGTTCAGTCTGTTTCCTATATTCCATGTATGTTTCAACCGGTACTGATGGGGTCTTCCCAGAGCTGCATTGATGTAATAAATCCATAAACATCACTATCTGAATCAAAGGGCTTGGGCTCTACTTTGCCTTAATTGAAAGGACTTCTGTAAGGGTAACATCATTACAGCACACCATTTTTATAATTGTTTAATAATCATTCGGACCTTTTCAGGCTGTTTGAAACTTTTTAATTAAATTCATTAACGAGTTGGATTCAATTACATTAATTAAATTGAATTGAATTCAATTTATACTGTTTGAAACAAATTCAGTAATAATAGAAATGAGAATAAATATAATAAGAAATGAGAATGAATATTATTATTATTATTATAATGGTTAGTTAAGGGGAATGAATGATTGCTATTGCCATTAACAGTAGTTATTTTGTAAAAAATATTGAAAAATAAAAATTTATTATATTTTAATTAATTAATCATATTTTAATTACTTATATTGTAATTAATCAATTACAATATATATTGTAATTAACTTTAATTAATTATATTGTAATTGATTAATTAATTAATTACAATATTTTAATTAATGAATTGATTATATTTTAACTAATTATATTGTTGTTAATTAATTATTAATAATATTTTAATTAATAGTCTTTGGAATCTAATCAAGTGAAGCACAAGAGAGTAAGAAGTAAAGTAGTCCAAAGAATGAAAGAGCAAAAGAGCAAGACACTATCTCAAGCTTCAATGCAATTGAATTCCTATACTTGGAGGAGTGAATTCAATTTATAAAAAAGATGGGTTTCAATTACATGCATAAATTGAATTCATTCCATTTATATGTTTCCAAACAGTTGAATTGAATTCAATTACATACTTGAATTCAATTTAGCCATTTCCAAACGGCAGTTAATAAAAAGACTACGTGATCTCTTCGAGAGCGCAGTAAATTATATACGTTAAATAAATTTAATTTAGTTATATTTTAAATTTTAATATGTTTCTATCTTAAATTTATCTTTTTTCAAGTTTCTAAAATTAAAATTAAAGTTTTAATGAAATAACGACTTAGTGAAAATCTCACAAATCGTGAGATTTAGAGAGGTCTGGAAGCAATATTTTAAAAATCAGACCAGACATTAAACTATTTAGAGCAAAAGTTTAAAGTTTAAAGTTTTAATCAGTATTAAACTACTATAAAACTAGTATATAATATATAAAAAGTAAAAATTATAAGAATAAGTAAAAATATAGTATAAAATATATATAATGTCTATTAATATAATAAATTAATAATAAATTTAATAATTTAGACTCAGATTACATCTATAATAATTTAGACTAAAATTGAATCTAACATAAATTTTTAAATAAAAATAAAAATGTGTTATATATTAATATTTATTTAAAGACTCGTAAAAATTGAAATATATTTAAAAAGTTAATAAAAATATTAACTTTATTTTAACTTCTTTTTTAATGTCCTGTACTTTTTAATAAGATTAAATAAATTTAAATTTTTAAGGATAAAAATAGTAATCTATTTTTAAATAATAATGTAAATATATAAATAAAGAATTTAAATTTTAAAAATATAATTTATTAATTAAAATATGTAAGAATTGAAAAGAAAAAAAAAAGGTTGATTGAAGATTCAAACGATTTATGATTCAATCGTATTCAAACTGAAGAAAAGTATAGAGAAATTTGTGGTGGATATGCATGCTAAAGGACAATGTGGGTCCCACATGTTCCAGAATCATTGCTTAATAATAAAGAAGAGAAGAAGAAATCAGAGGTGGGTCCCATGTGCTCAGATGGTGGGTCCCTTGTGCTTTGGTAAAAAAGTTGGCTGAGTCATACGATCAAATCTCCTGTTTTGTTAATCCGGTGGACGTGAATTGGTAATAGACTTTTTTTTTTTTTTTGGGCTTAAAAGAGATTGCGGTTTGAACTGTTTTTATTTATGCATTCGTTTAAAATTTGAGGTTAGAGTTTTACCTTCTGTAAGAGACCTATCTGACTTGAGCAAGGATTAGTCTGAGTATGAATGACTTAAAGGTGTCTTCTTATAATTGAGACCCTCTTAAGGCACTTCATAAAAATAACAAAAAATCTCCTATTTTATGTATAGTTTTCTTATGTGTACATTTACGTAGACCTTACATTTATGGATGGATAAAATTTAATGGAACAGAATAACTGGAACAAAAGATTTAATGTGTTGAGCTATTTTTTTTAAAATTGGCAATCCTTATAAACCCACTTGTAAAATTAAATAAATATAATTATTATTATTAAAAAATAAAAAATAAAATAGATATAAAAAATTATAAAAAAATAAAATAGGTAAGAAAATAAATAATACTATAAATATATAACAAGTTTAAAAACCTTTTTACTTGAGATTCAATAGAATCATAGCAATTTCTTTTGTATGAACTAACTTTTATAAAGGTTTGGAGACAGACCCACGTAAGTAAATGGGATTCGTTAATTTATGGTACCATAAAGGCTATATAGATAAGGAGACCAAGCAACAGGAATACGTACATTAAGAAAATGTGAATAAGGTTACGTGTTAATCTATAATTTGAGTTCTTTACCTCCAAGGTAGCAACTACTTGATTTACGTTACTATACTATAATCAAACAGTTAGTTTCTCCAAATTTATCCTTCTTTTGGTGCTTTACATCGCATTGTAATGGACGGTGCAAAAAGTTGGCAGAAAATGACGTCACCCATGATAGCTTCAAGATATCGAAGTCAAGAAGTGTCTAAATTAAACAGGGAGGAAATCAGGCGCACGTGGTTTTCAAATTTCATGGGGTGGCTTGAATGGTTATATAGAACTCATTAAAGCATGTTTGAAATTTTGAGATCTTGGGTTTTAATTAATCAATGTTTTTCTGTATTGAATTTGAAGTCCTGATAATTATTTGTGTTTTAAATCGGAATTTATTATTAATTATTTAAATAAAAAGATACTTTTAAAGTTTAATAAATATATAAAACCTTTGAAAATTTCGCGTAAAACGTATTACTGGTCTTATTATATACTCAATATCATATATGAAAAGGCAAAAATGAAAGAAATGCGAAATACTTGATTTTGGTTCCATTCAAATTCAGAAGCAGTTTTTGATATCGGAACGAGCTCCGATCTTTTTAGGATAGATGAGGAAGTTGCTCACCGACACTCGATTTAGGTCTTTCTACAATTTTCTCAATGTGCAAGCTCTCTTAACGAGTAAGAGGATTGTATACTTACGATTGATATAAGCAACTGTAGGAGATCTTAACCTTTATATAGCTTTTATATCGGGCTTCCCCAACACAAGGCCGATATGAACCAGGTCCACACTAAAATGGATCTATTTTCTACCCGGAATTTGACCCATCAATCTAGATTATTTATTGGGTCATTTTATTACCCTTATTTGGATCAAACTACGTAACTTAACCGATAATTTATTGAAAGCCAAAATTACAATTAATAGTTGTCCACTTAATATGGAAAAGACAAAAATGTCTAACATTTCGCTAGTATAAGAAAAAGAACTGTTAGTTCAAGTACGTTAAAAGTAATGTTTTAAACATTGAACTGAAAAATAACATAAAGATAAGAGGTTTAAGGTTTAAAAGATTCAAGAAGTATTGGACCGTCACAAAATTAATTAAAGATTAAATAAAATTAAAAAATTATAAAAATTAAAGAAGATTACTCTTTTCCATTGAAAAATTTTGTTAAATAAAAATTAATTAATTTATGTTGATTTATAAAAATTAATTAGTTTATAAAAATTGATCAATAAATAAATAAAATTTTAATAACAAATACTGTTAAACTAAATTAAATTAATAAATTAATAAAAATTTCATAAATTCAAAAATTTTGCTATTAATTTAATTTTTAAAATATTGGTTACAGCAGTCAATAACATTCTTAAACAGATGAGAAAGCCTTGGACTTGTTATTCTTTTCTCTCCTTTTCCTTTTCTTTTCTTTTTTTTTTTGCCTTTTTCGAATCCATTAAACAACGTAATAGAACTTTTGCTTTTTCGAAAATACGTGCAATAAAAAGGCAAAGTGAGACAACATAATGGAACTTTAAAATTAACGACAAGCAAAAAGCAAATGAAAGGTTAAAAAGATAAGCCTTTAAATATAATGGAAGTGACTGGCACGGTCCACACTCCACGTTGGAGATGGGAGAAAGCAAAGGATTCTCATTTCTCAAAGCAAAAGCCAATTTAAGGTTGAGTGGTCAAATCATTTTTTTTTATATTTTTTTTATGTTGTTTCAACTTTGGAAATTAAAGATTTGAGGTACAAGGAGGAATATAAATAACCATAATCTTAAAAAGAATATTAATTAAGATTAATTTATTATTAAACTTATAAATATTATCTAAATTAAATCCGTTATATTAGTTTTTAAGATAATTTATTTAAACTTATATATATAATGAAGGGTAGTCGAGTTGGCAGAGTGGAGAGTACGGGGCCAAAAGGTCCCGTGTTTGAATCTCCTATTTATGCTATATTGATTGATCCTGTCGTACAGGACTTTTCTAATATGGAGTATCCGGTTGGCATGATTTATAGATTATTGTGTTAATCTAGAGATTTACCCAGTGTACAGTTAAAGAATACAGTTGCTGATTCCTTAGTTAAAAAAAAAACAAGAAGTTAATATTATGTTTTGTAGTTTTTAAAAATCAAAATAAATAAAATATTTTATGTGTGATAATTGTAGTGTCTTAGAAAATTTATTGACTTAAAATTTGCATCATGTTGAAACTTATAAGTTGTGATGAAATAAAATTTTAATGTCTTTTCAATTTAAATCTTTCCTTGATGTGCCTACCAATCATCAGAAAAATCTCAAAATTCCAAATCAGGAATGGTTGCTACCGCTGACACTTGTAAGCAACCCACGAAGTGGTGCAATTTATTATCATGGGACCACACCGCTCCACAGAAAAATCTCTTACCTTGACGCTCTCGCTTATTCCCCGGTCTCGAGGTTACTGCGACAGGAAGCAAAGCGTGGACCCCGCAGAAACTTAGATCCTTGTGTGGCTAGGATTCCTATCCCCTAGACGACAAAAACCCAAACTTGGAACATCAACGGTCACAACATCCTCAACGGCTATTTCTGTGAATACAATCCAACGGTCAAGAGGAAACTGGCGGTTGCCGCCCTACAGTATCCCGGTCTTGGACCAAGGGGTAACCGACCACTAACGGTTGTCGGTAAATTAGTAATTGCCGCGATCTCTTTTTTCATATACTAGCCGTTGTCTTGTCGTCTGTCCTATAAAAGTAGGTAAGTTGTGTTCACCCCACCAGAAACTGGAATATCCTACATCTTAAGTAAATAAACTCTCTTTCAATCTTGGGAATCCAATCCTTTATAGATCGCAAGATCCAGTTTTTCGTCAATGAGGGTTACTCTTTGTTGTTTATCTTGATCAAGAATTCGATCTAGTTTATCTTCAAAAGAAAATACAGACACAGATCCGTAAAGTTTGTGGTTTGTTTTTCTGAAGCAACAGTAACTGTAAATCTTTGGATTCATTTTCTCTGCTTGTTAATAGTTACATAGAGTTAACTGAAATTTCCAGGCTTTTGATCGTGTTATTTTAAGATCATCGCCTTGTTATATACATATTTACTCAACACTTGGTTTCTAGTTTTGATTTTCAGATCTGTAAGGTGGTAAACCAGCAAAAATGGAGGCAAAGTTTGTTCCATTATCGGATCACCAGTCACTCTCTTCTTCTCCATACAGGCCTGTTTCGAACCCTAGAAAAAAAAAGGGCTCTCGAGGGATTGTTGCCAGACCAACTGAGAACTTGCCTCCGATGAACAACATCATCCATGGAAGCTTATTGTATCCTCATACTCCATCTCTCTCGTTCTCATACCCTCCTTCAGTTCATATTATGCACCCACTTCAACAACTTCAACCACCAGTTCTTCCTCTTCCAGTCTCGCAACCCCGTATCTCAGTCCCTAACTCTCTAAATCGAGGTCTCTCTTTGCCACCAGCTTCGAGAAAATACAACAGAAACAGGGATCCTACCTTCACGTCAAAGAAGGCAAAAAAATCCACGAAAAGGGACGAACCAAAGCATGGCTCTCTAGCTACAAAAGTTTCTGTCAAAGTTGAGTCTCCGATTATTTCATCGACTTCACCGTCAGGACCCGACCCCAGTGACCTACCAAAGGATGTTTTTAAGGTTTTGTCTTCTTCCATATCATCGTTAGAGCACTTGCAGAAGTTTTCAGGTTCGGTTTTTACGCTGTCTCCACCACCAAGTAGCTTGCCTTTGCCAAAGTTCTCAATGAAGCCAAAAGCACTCAGTTGCACTGCAGAAGCTGTAGGCATTGATGCCGGAGCAACTGACAATCTCCGGAAACTTTTACGCCTCCGGTGACGGGATCAGATTCAGTAGGGTACTTCGTTATGTGGGATGGTTCGCATTCGGGTTCGAAAATCCGGCTGAATAATACGATCGGTACTATACTATAAAGCGTGAGGATGTTTCTTTCTCTTCTCCTGTTTCAAAATGGCAACGACCATCAACAGAGTTTTGCGATCACCACCTGATTTTTTGAATTGGTGCGCAAACAGAAGAGTTGAAGGCAAAAACTTTGTATTCGACACTGTGACAGATGGTCTCTCTCTCTCTCTATGGTTTTATGCATAGAATAAGGGAAATACTGTGTGGAAAAAACATTAAAATAATAATTTTATTATTTTACTATGATGTTAGAAATCGTGAATCGCAATATGTGGGTTTAGTGTTGTAAGAAATATTAGTTTGAGCATTGTGAGCTGAAATGCAAGGTCTGGTGTGATTAATGGCTTTGAAGAGAATAGAGTAGGTATCCATGCTTGGTGTTCAATATCCACTGTTATAATCTGGTAGCATGTGTAGCATACGACTCTATATACGGCCTTGGGAAAACTGCACATAATGAAGAGATGCACTCGATCCTCAAAAGCTCGGGTACATAATAAATATAGATTATGTTCTATTGGTTCTTTGTTCTAAGCCTATCTTTGATCACAATCCAAGTAATAAAAACTGCCTTAGGGCATATCGTATTCTTCCATATAAGATCTAACCAAGGGACAACTACCAAAGCAGATTTCATGAACATCATATGACATGAGTGGTGAGTGGTTGGGGTATTTGCCCACTGGAATCCAATATCCATGAAATTGTGTCCTCTCTGTGGACTCTATTGGGGGTAGTGGTTCCATGCCAATTTCCCTGAACAATCAACGAAGAGACTTTGAAATAGAGGGGCATCCTATTTGGAAGATGCTGGTATCTATTTCCTTTCTCCATTACCAATGCGATGTTTAATGCAAGGATATACTATAAGAGATCCTAATTTCATCATTTGCTTAAGCATTCATGACTCTCCTCTCTTGAATGCTTAATTGCTCATAGATTACTGATCATTAAACATTAGCTTAATAATAGTCGCATTAAAATTAATAGTTCTTCATGAAGGATGTATCATTGGATTATCTCTAAATTAAAGTTGTTGTGTAAGTTGTAATGACATGTTTGGTTGAGTGGAATATTTATTTTATTACTGATATATTCTTAATAAATAGTTATTTATTTGTTTGGTTAAAAAATAACATAAAGAATAATTAATCTCAAGTCTAGTTATTCCTATATCTTTAGAAATAGCTAAAGATACTTTCCCTTGTCTTTACCTATTTCGTGAATAGCATAATAGGTAAAGACAATTATTATTATTATTGTTAATAATAATAATAATAATGATAAAGACTAAACTTAGAAATTTTTAGGAATAAACCAAATTAAGTAATACCTATTCCATTCTATTCTTCATCTATTTTATTTCTAAGAATAATCATTCAATTCCTTATCTATTTCAGAAGGTAAACCAAACACCCTATAAACATTTAAATTTAAGGCATTTATTATTATTATTTTATATATCATCTTTTTGCTCATATCTAATTTGATGGACATGATGGATATATACTATTAACCATGCAAAAGTAATAGTATAAGTTTTGGATGTTTTTAATTGAACAATTATTTAATTGTATTCAATTGGAGATTTGCATAATATGAATATGTGTTAGTACATTTTATATGTATTTAACTTAACCAAGTTAAGAATGGTTGTTTTATATTAACTATTAAAACATATTTTTGAGGACATTAGAAATAAGATTTATGCTCTTAATCTTGATTTAGTTAATATGAGCAAATATACATTGTCTTGTGCTTTAATTCATTAAAGAATGAGTTTCAATTATCGGGACAATAATACTCGGTGAATTGGGCAAAGGCAATTTGTATTTGTGAAATATTAATTAATGATGGAATCCATGTCTCGGTATAAAGAATGATGATGCATTTTAAGTAAGCTTAATCGTATAATCTTATCGATGACTTCTTATGCGGAAAGGAGAGGTTTTTCGATAGATATATAAGCTTTTCTTCCTATCAAAGAGGTATGAGTGATTATTATTGGAAAACAGAGAGAAAATAGAAACTCTCTAGAAAACACACGATCTGTTCTTTCTGCCCACTAAGAAACAAGGGTTGCAGAAACAATTAAGGTTACACGGCAGAAGCTTGTAAGGATAAGAAGATTTTGTGGAAAGAAGATCAGTTAACAATTTCGTGCTTCAACAGGTTTGTTTTGTTTTGGTTCTTATGATTGATTTGCATATATCTATATTTCTAATCCTGAGTAGTTTCCACTGCGAATACTATTGATTCCATCAGGACACAGTATAAAGGCGAGCTCTAAGTTAAAGTTGTACTGCAATATAATGTTAACGAGGAGAGTAACCTGCAAAAATCTAAAATTTAGGCACTTATTTAATTTTTTATAAAAATTTTACTGATAAATTCACATATTTCAACTTTCTAAATTTTGGCACCTACATAATAAATACCACATTTAGGAGCATTTTAACACTTTTGAACTACAAATGGAAATGTCACTTAAGGTCTATAAATTAGGGATCAATACAAGAAAAGTTGGAATTAGCAACGAACATTACCAATGGAAAACATTTATATTTCGTCGTTAATATAATTTAGTGACGGAATTCACTGACAAGCATAGGCGTCGTTAAAGAGGCCATTGGTAAATTTACTTTCAAAGTTTAATATCCGTCGGTAAATTTACTGACCGTTTATTCTATCCATCGATATATTTCCCTACGGTCCATCGTGTGAACAACTGTCGGTATCCGTCGGTGAGTTTTCCGACGGTTAGAGTAAACCGTCGGCGAGTCTACCGATGGTACAAATGTTTTGTCGGTAAATATCTTCGGTGAGTTTTCTAATGGTTAGAATGATCCGTCGATAAATATCTATCAATTTGTCGAAGGTTTATGATAAACCGTCGGTAAGTATGATGCATTTTACCGACAAAAAATAAAATTCTGAAGGTAAAGATCTGAAATTTTTAAAATAAAATCTCGACATTAAATATTTTTTCATAATCTTATGATTAATGCATAATTACAACAATTATGAATTATCTTTGCATAATTTTTGTTTTGTTTATATGCTTAATTTGTTTAAACAAAAAGTTGTTTGATCATATAAAGTTAATTTTTTTTCATTAATAATAAAACATTCCTATTGTCAAACCAAATAACTACAACATTCCTATTGTCTTAGTGGTCGCGGATGGTCTGAGGTGCTAATCCTCTCCTTCAACTGCTCCATGTCATTTTGGAGCTTAGCCATGTACTCCATCGTCTATTGCAACTTACTTGTCAATGTCTGCATTGTGCTCTCAAGCTGATGGTATTGTTCCACTGTCGGCCGTATACTAGATGATGCTGTACTGGACGTAGAGGATTGCGAATACATGCGTTTGCAAATGAGCCTAGCTCGAAGATCCTTCCACGACTGTCCTTACCATCTACTGCATCAAGATATGCCTGACTCTCATCAACAACTTGTTCTCCCTGAGATTGTCGCTAAATGCTTTCTCGTATTTGGTCCTATTAGGAGGCAATGCTTATATTAGTAAGTGATAATTATTAAGAATGAATATTAAAGCATAAATTTCACATATATTCAGTTTTCTACATCGACTGTTGACGAATGTCATACCGTCATGTTTCTTAGTACGAGTATGCAAAAACAACTGACGAGGTGTAGGCCTCATGCCCATAGACTTTTCTTGCATAACAATAAAATGTTAAAAGTTAACTAGAATTTATAAACAATTTCAGTAGTCTCCTCTATTTTTATGATATTTACCCCCTGTTGAACAAAGAAAATAACTCATTACAGCCATATATGGCACCAGACATTTATACCATGATCATTATCTATAATACATATATTTTTATTCCAACATTCACACATCAATTTAAATTAAAATATAGCAAAGTAAAAAATTAGGATATAATTGTAAAATTTAGATACTTATAAGTTTTTTTACATGCTCGTATTGTGTAATTGATCATCTCGTATATACGGGAAGACTGTCTCCCCTTGGGCCTCCATGTTTGTTGGTTGAGTTACGCCCTAAGATAGATGTTGCCTCAGGCGATGTCCAATACTCCTGCCAACAATTCCATATGCTCTCAAAAATATAAGGCGCTCGTACACCAACCTTGTGTATCGCACCAATAAAGTCGCAATAACGTGTATGAGCTCGCCTCTCCCATACTTGATGTATAACCCTGTCGATACCAGAATCCCAGAAAATTGTTTTTGAAATAAAAAGAAAAAAATTCGATAACTTATATTCTAATAATATTTATCTAATTAATGTATACAAATCAATTAAAAAAGAAAATTATTTGCATATTGTATCTCAAACTCCTGAAAGTAAAATGCCTTTGTGGCCTGAAAAATATTCTTCCACACATAACTCTTAGGATCAATCCTCTCCTTAAATGTAGATTTTCTGTTGTTTATTTTCTATTACAATGATCATCCCTACTTGAATCCAAATAGCTTTACTTTGTGATCTTCATTCTAAGTTTACCTACATGGCATATTAAGAAAACAACTGTTGGAAGAGGATTAAGAAACTCAAAATTAAGCTAAGAATATTCACATATGCAAGTTGAATCACTTCACAACTAAGAATAAAATCATCAAATAAGGCTAAACATTAAAAAATATTATTTGATACATTATCCTTAATTATCAAATAAGGCTAAATCATCAAATAGGCTCACCCATTAACTCATTCTCTGATACAAATCAACTTCATCTTCACACATTAACAGATTTTTCAAACAAGAGGCATTTCGTTAAACACCTAATATACATCAACAAATCATCCCAACTTCACAAGAAAAATTGAAAACTGAACCTTCTAACACTAACACAAGTATCATAAATGTTCTTATCCATTCATAAAATACTTAAACTTATTGAAAAAAACTCAAATCAAAGCACGATGAAACTTTATACCTCCCCGAGTTCGCAAATGGTGGGAGAAGTAACCGAGCTTCTGACGCACTACAACGCCGACGATAACGCACAACAACGCATCGGAGAAGAAATCACAAAATGAAGGAGAAGAAGAAAGATGAAGCAGAGCCGAGGGTTGGGGGGGGGGACTCTTAGGTGTGTTTTAAGTTAACCAAAACGATGTTAAACCAAATGACGTCGTTTTGGTTAAGTTAATAACGTTCACCCGCAACCAGACGACGATGTCGTTTGGTGTTAAATGAAATGACGTCGTTTTGGTTAAGTTAATAATGTTCACCCGCAACCAGACGACGACGTATTGGTTTGGAGTGTTAACGACGGAAAACTGTTGGAAAAGTCAAAACTTCACCATTCTGCCACAAATTCTCGCCTTAATTGCCGACGGTATTTTTCCGTCGCTAAAATATATTTTCCCTAAACTTTTCCGACGGACAAGTCAAAATTGTTGCAAATTCCTTATTTTCTTATAGTATTTACCAACGCACACCTTTACCGTCGCAAAATTCCATCGCAAATTGATTTCCCTCTCTATTTAGTGATTGATATTTCTTCTGCTGCTAAACATACTTTTTTCCAACAAATTTCTGTCGGTAATTTGCAACGGTTTCTATTCCGTCGGTAATTTTCCGTTGCAAATTCCAACTTTTCGTGTAGTGATTGATGGTAATGGTTCAGGTCAGACCATAGTGCGAGCCGACCCGTGGCCTGACACGATTTATCATTTTTTAAAAAATTTAAAAACGACGTCATTTTATCATTTGAGCTCGGGCCACGGCTAGTGGGCAAGTCGGGCCAAGAAATACCTGGCCAGATTGCCGGGTTGGGATTTGTTTTACATTTTATTTCCTTTTATTCCTCAAAATAATAATTTTGTTGAAAATTATTAAGTCGGATTCCAAGTGGTTGACTAAGTTCAAATATCTTAGATGACTTAAGGAGTTAGGATTTTGTGAAAGAGGTTAGTTTATTTAAGATAATATATTCTTGTTAAATGGTTGAAGAAATAATTAATTAAAAATATTATTTTAATTCAAATTATTTAATATAAAAATAAATCAAATCGAGTTTGGATCATAAACAATTAAATATATTGCATCCTTACTATTAACTTTTTACATCGAGTTACTTATAATATGCGTTATATAGATACATGATAAATAAAAATTTTAAAAAATTGACAATCAATATTTCATAATCATTATTATTATAAATAATAAAATATTTTAATTTAAGTTGTTTGATATAAAAAATAAATATTGAATTGGACCATAAACAGTCAAGCATTTCTGAGTCAATTGTTTCAACAAAAGTCAATGACTTAAAAGATAAATAAAAAATTTTACATGATAAATAAAAAATTTAAAAAGTTTTTTTATTATTAATGATAATTTGATCATGAAACTTTTTTAAATTTTTTATTTTATCAATGATTAAAAAATCCAACCGATTTGGCCGATTAAAATTTTTTGGTTTAATTTACTTTAATAACTTTTATTGTTAAAAACTGATTAATTTATCAATCGATCAATTTTTGTAAATTAATAAGTTTTAATAAACTAAAATAAATCAATTAATTTTCATTTAACAATCACTTTTTTTCAATTAAACTTCAAATTGTTCGATAGGTAAAGACAATCTATCTCAATCATATTTCAAATTCTTTATTTTTGTTTAATCTTTAGCCGGTTTTTTGACAATCTAACATCAGTTAAACCTTTTATATCTTGAACGTTTTATCTTACTGGTTTAACTTTTGGTCGAGTTTTTAAAATATTGATTTTCATTAAAAATTCTCTGTCAAATAATGAACACCGAATAATTGTCATCTGTTTGGTCGTATTTATACTGTAAGTAGAAAAGAAAATTGAAATTTGATGATGTATCTGGAGCTTCAAATTTTATCGCTGCAGGACAAAGAACAAATGGAACCAATTTCCTGTAGTACCTTAAGAGTGACTCATAAATGCTTGTTCATATTCTCCTTTAATTTCTTTGGGATTGGGTGTATTAGTAGGTGTGGATGACATTGAAATTTGATGTCATGTGCATTGAGGAGACCAACCTTACTGTCTTGAGGAGGACATAATGGAGAGTGGTTATTGACTCACTGCACTGGTCCTCTTCCACGCACAAGTCCACAATAAATGGTTCATGTCCTTTCCAGTTCTCCATTGCTGATTCGAAGGTTACTTGTTGAATATGTTGTCTTTTCTAACCATATCAAGTCATGCTATGTGTAATAAAGGTGTCCAACTACTTAAGCTGCTTTCATTTTAATCGAAACCAATGACAATAAAGACTTCTTGTTATGGATATGAAATCTGTAACTTTAGTTGCTTGATTGCCATACATTAATTAAATCCCAGTTCCTTTTTGATCCAAATTACAAGTGTGAATTAAAGGAGCCGAGTTTTTGGTTGGCTTTAACTGATTAGTTAAGCTTTTACATTTATTTGCAGAAATGGACTGCTCAACCTCCTCTTGCTCTCAAATGAAACAAGCAGCTTTTGGGCTTTTATTCATGGCAGAATTTGCTGTTTTACGATAATGTTTACAATGGCAGAGGTGGAGCTTGCTTCTGATCAGGTTTCAGACCAAAATTCATTTCCAAAAGTAGACCAACCGTCGGATTCTGGCAAGAAGCCCACTGTTCCATTCTTTGCTCTGTTTTCTGCTGCTGATAGAGTTGATCACTTGTTGATGTTTCTTGGAAGTGCTGGGGCGTGTATCCATGGAGCTGCTCTGCCTGTATTCTTTATCTTATTTGGACGAATGATTGATTCTCTGGGACATTTAACTCAAAATGGCCATGGAATATCTTCTGAAATCTCCAAGGTATATGACAAAATGCTGTCTCCCATTGCTACATGCCAAACAAACTTTGACCATTGTTTCTCAATGTCCTTAAACAACGTTAAAAGTGCATATCCTATTCCCTTGGACCCTTTAAAAGACAGATCCTTAGACAAGTTCTTGGGGAAAGATTAGGATTTTAAGTAGAAATCTTATAGCCTTTCCTTTGCTGCAGAATGCTTTATACTTGGTATACTTGGGAACTGTGATTTTTGCATCATCTTGGATTGGTAAGTTTCTCCTGAAGTTCAACGAAAATTGTCTCGAATAGGATGGACTCTTAAATGAAGTTGGAATTGATCTTTTCAGGTGTAGCATTTTGGATGCAAACTGGGGAGAGACAGACATCTCGTTTACGTTTGAGATATCTTCAATCTGTTCTGAGAAAGGACATGAATTTCTTCGATACAGAAGCTAGAGATTCGAATATCATATTTCACATATCGAGTGATGCAATATTAGTTCAAGATGCTATAGGAGATAAGGTGATGATAAAGAAGAATCAGTTGTATATAGACCAATGATAATTACCTTTTTGCCTGAGCCAATTCTTACAGTATCTTTGTGCAGATAGGCCATGCTCTTCGTTATCTTTCTCAGTTCTTTGTTGGATTTGCCGTTGGATTTGCTTCAGTATGGCAGCTTACACTACTAACCTTAGCTGTGGTTCCACTGATAGCTGTTGCTGGTGGAGCTTATACTGTAATTATGTCTACTCTATCAGAAAAAGGTGAGACTGCATATGCTGAGGCAGGGAAAGTTGCAGAAGAGGTACACATTCAATACTTTCTTCCTCAATAGAAAAAAGAAGAACAAAAACTTGAGTTTATTGTCCTGATTCCTGTCATTTGCGTCTATCATCAGGTGATTTCGCAAATTCGTACTGTTTATTCATTTGTAGGAGAGGACAAAGCAATCCAAGGATATTCCAAGTCCCTTGAAAATGCATATAATCTAGGGAAGAAAAGTGGCGTGGCTAAAGGAGTTGGTGTTGGATTTACATATGCACTACTATTCTGTGCGTGGGCATTGCTTCTCTGGTATGCTGGTATTCTTATCAGTCATCACCAGACAAATGGAGGGAAGGCATTCACAGTGATAATAAATGTCATTTTCAGTGGATTGTAAGTTGTTTTTGAGAGGCATGCAAAAAGAGCTACTTCTTGATGATGATGCTCATTTGTTTGATATAGAACATCAATAATCTTTTTTTTTGCCAGAGCTCTTGGTCAGGCCACTCCGAATCTGGCTGCGATTGCAAAAGGCAAAGCTGCCGTGTCCAATATCGTTAACATGATTGAAGCAGATTCCAAAGCTTCAGATATGTCAGGAGACGGTATTGTGTTGCAGAAAGTTGCAGGGAATATCCAATTCTGTGAGGTTCAGTTTGCTTATCCCTCGCGACCCAACATGGTTTTTGACAATTTGAGCTTTTCAGTTACTGCTGGGAAGATCTTTGCAGTTGTAGGTTCTAGTGGTTCAGGAAAGAGTACTGTCATATCCACGCTTCAACGATTCTATGAACCCACTTCAGGTACCTTAATACAACTTTAAACGGTCAACTTAGGCTATGACTAATGAAACCTATGCTTGTACATCGATCTTATCAGGTCAAATATTGTTGGACGGGTACGATCTTAAGACTCTTCAGTTAAAATGGCTGAGAGAACAGATGGGATTGGTCAGTCAAGAACCAGCATTATTCGCTGCAACTATAATTGACAACATTCTGTTTGGTAAAGAATATGCAAGCATGGATCAGATTATCCAAGCTGCCAAAGCAGCTAATGCACATTCTTTCGTTCAAAAGTTGCCTGATGGTTACAGAACTCAGGTAAATCCTACCCTGAATCCCCTGGTTTAATTCGTAGTTTCAGCTTTACGTGATGTTTTGATGCTTTCATGTACCTAGGTAGGTGAAGGTGGAACTCAACTTTCTGGTGGACAAAAACAAAGGATCGCTATAGCCAGAGCAATTCTGAGGAATCCAAAGATACTACTTTTAGATGAGGCCACCAGTGCTCTTGATGCAGAATCAGAACTCGCTGTTCAACAAGCCCTGGAGAAGATTATGTCTGAGAGGACTACAATAATCGTTGCACACCGTTTATCCACCATTCGAAACGTTGATAAAATTCTCGTCTTAAAAAATGGTCAGGTGGTTGAAAGTGGTAATCACTCGGAGCTGATGTCTATGGAAGGAGAGTACGCAACTCTTGTAAGCTTGCAAGCATCAAAAACTCATACAAATCCAACTTCCTCAGATCTTTCTGAAACTGCTTCAAAGTCAGGATTTAAAGAACTTACCAACATTCACCAGTCGGAACTCCAATCAACCACAACGAGAGAGATGCATTCAAGTGACGAAAACCTGTCAAGGCCAAGCATTGCTCCAACTCCAGCCCCATCAATCATGGAGTTGCTGAAACTAAATGCACCAGAGTGGCCTTACGCAGTGCTTGGATCAGTAGGTGCGATTCTAGCTGGAGCACAAGCACCTCTCTTTGCTCTTGGAATTTCTTATGTCCTGACGGCATTTTATTTTCCTGATGCAACTCGGATGAAACATGAGGTCCATCGGATAGCTCTCATTTTTGTTGGAGCTGGTGCTGTCACCATTCCTGTATACCTTCTCCAACATTACTACTACACTTTGATGGGTGAACGTCTCACTACTCGTATTCGTTTATCAATGTTCTCAGGTTTTCTTTTACCTCTTTCTTCCCTTTTTTTCCCCCTTGTTATGTTTTCCTATGAAATTAGTTGTGATAATCAACAAAAAAGAATTATAAATTATCTAAATTAAATATTCAAATTTTTAATTTATTACAAATACAATATATTATTTATTCTATTATTAATATTGTTTTTACTGCAGCTATGCTATCAAACGAGATTGGCTGGTTTGATCAGGATGAGCACAGTACTGGTGCTTTGACGTCAGCTTTAGCAGCAGACGCAACCTTAGTGCGAAGTGCTCTGGCTGATCGTCTATCAACTATTGTCCAGAACGTATCACTCACTGTAACTGCATGTGTCATTGCCTTTACATTGAACTGGCGCATAACATCAGTTGTTGTAGCCACCTTCCCTCTCCTCATCGCAGCTTCCATAACCGAGGCATTCCTTTACCTTTTCTTCATATCTATAGTTTGTTAATTTGTCAGTACAGTACTTGAATCTTCCTGACTGCATCTAAAATCTGCAGCAACTTTTTATCAAGGGGTACGGAGGAAACTACCATGCTTACTGTAGAGCAACAACTTTGGCACGCGAAGCGATTGCCAATATACGTACAGTTGCTGCTTTTGGAGCTGAAGAACGAATCTCGATGCATTTTGCTTCAGAATTGGACAAACCCAACAGGCAAGCACTTGTTCGTGGGCATATGTCAGGTTTTGGATATGGTGTGTCGCAGCTACTCTCTATGTGTTCTTATGCACTTGCCCTTTGGTACGCATCAGTCCTGATCAAGCGGAAGGAATCTGATTTTGGACACTCCATGAAGGCGTTCATGATTTTGATAGTTACGGCATTGGGAATAGCAGAGACGCTTGCCCTTGCGCCAGACATTGTGAAGGGTTCAGAGGCACTTGGATCAGTGTTCAGTATTCTTCGAAGAAAAACAGCCATTAACCCGGATGATCCTGCCTCGAAAATGGTAACTGAAGTGAAAGGTGATATAGTTTTCAGGAATGTCAGGTTCAACTATCCTGCAAGGCCTGATATCACAATCTTTGAGAATTTAAACCTGAAGATTTCATCAGGAAAAAGTCTAGCCGTGGTTGGACAAAGCGGATCAGGGAAAAGTACAGCAATTGGCTTGATCCTTAGATTCTACGACCCCATTTCTGGGACAATCCTGATTGATGGAAATGACATCAAGACCTTAAACCTGAAGTTGCTCAGGAAGAGAATAGGTTTAGTTCAACAGGAACCTGCATTGTTTTCGACGACCATATACGAAAACATCAAATATGGTAACGAAGATGCATCGGATATCGAGATAATGCAAGCAGCAAAAGCAGCAAACGCTGATGGATTCATCAGCAGAATGGCTCAAGGTTATCAAACTCATGTAGGTGACAGGGGGTTGCAACTATCAGGAGGGCAGAAACAGAGAGTCGCAATTGCAAGAGCCATTCTTAAAGACCCATCGATCCTTCTTTTGGATGAAGCTACAAGTGCATTAGATACAGCTTCCGAGAAGGTGGTTCAAGAGGCCTTGGACAAGCTCATGGAAGGTCGAACCACAGTTCTAGTAGCGCACAGGTTATCAACTGTCAAGGATGCCGATACTATTGCAGTGCTTCAACAAGGGAAGGTCGTTGAACTTGGCAGCCATAATCAACTTATTGCGAGACCTGGTAGCATCTATAAACAACTGGTCAGCCTACAATAAGAGAAGATACTTTAATATATATCCTTCTAAGGTTAAAGAGTGGAGTATAATATAAAAACTTAAACTAATCAAATGTCATTAATAAGATAATTAATTAGTTCACATTGATATTATCTCTTAGATGGATGGACCAATTTTTACCTTTGTCACGACGACATTGACCTCAAATTAATAAAGAAAGCTATAATAAAGTGAGTGGTGGTCCGTGATTGCTCCCATGTTAGGGATCAGGCATTTTCAAGTATCTATTTAGCGTTGGATTAGGAGTCCAGATCTCTTTTTTTTTTTAACTAAAATCATAAAATCATAAAATCATAAATAATAAAAAAACACTCGACAAAGAAAGGTTAGAAAAACTATCCCAAACCAACAGGCTTACCCAGTACACCCAGATCCTACTAGCCTTTCCCTATCAGAAGCAACACACAAAGATTGTTCATAACGTAAAATAG
>JANKOE010000002.1:722058-732382 GCA_026284465.1 Erythroxylum citrifolium | reverse complement strand
AGAGCTATCTGAATTAATTTGAAATTGATTGATAGGATGAAAGTGTGGAAGTCTGCTGGAATGTTATGAACTGGAAAATTTTTATGAACATGTTTCGGTTTTCTGATTATAACTTGAGCTGTAGATTTCTAAATGAGTTTATTTTTTATTCTGATTAAATTAGAGACATATGTCTACAACTTTCTTGAAGAAGTCGACTTTTAATTCTATCTGTAAGATTTTCAAAATTGGCATGTAATTGAGTCTCAACTTAGGCTGTAGCACTACTAGAGATATAAATCATGTCCTGTGGTTATTCAATAAACTGTATTATTGTGGGCCGAATTAGGCTGAGTTGTCTTCACCAAAGTTGTAGCTTATTCTCTTATCTTTAAATTGGTATAAAGTTTATAATTTTTGGATATCTGAGCTGAAAGATATGAGTTGTACAATTAAAGGGTATGATCATGTACTAGCTAAAAGTTCAAATGTGCACAGTCTGTGGTATTTTGTGCATAACTCATTGAATACTAAATCAAATTGGATGATCTTAGAGTTATTAACTTAAGATCACTCATTTTACTATTCTAACCTCCCCGCAGGTAAGAAGATGTTACAAATAGAGATAATACAATTATATTTCAAGGATTCCTTACTAGACATAAGCAAATTAAAGATAAAGAAGCGCATTATAAACTCCGTAATCTATTGATTGAACATTTGTGAGAATGATATGATAATTCAGATGATTAGAGGTTAAATGTGTAATAAAAATATTATATTTGTGTATGTTATTAATTTGTTGTTGCAATAATATTAATTGTATTTGTTAAACAATATTAATTTAATATAAAGCATATATTAATTAATTAAGAACAATGATTTTATTTTAATTTTTATAAATAAAAGAAATTGGTGTAAAAATTTGGTGTAAAGTGGTTGGAGTAATACCAAATTTGGTGTAAAAATATTCTGATAATATTCTCTTTTACACCAAATTTGGGGTAAAATTTTAGTGGAATGGTTGGAGATGGCCTGATCTATCTCAAATTAGGCTTGAACACTAAATTCCCAAAATTAGTAAAATATATTAATTATTTGTAAAATAATTAAATTACTAACTTTTATTTGTTATATTTTAATCTTGTAGAAAGATGATTTTCTTTTTCATGTTTAAATAATATAACTTAGAAGATTATTTTTAAGAGAGGTAATTTTAGTTTTCAAAATAATAAAAAATATTAATTGTTTTCAAATAATTAAGTTACTAATTTTTTGTATATTTATTAATAAATAGTCTCATCATATTTTTAACAAAAGTACTAAAATGAAAGTAAATTTCATTTTAAATAAATATGGATTATAAAAAATAGAAATATAACAAACATTTTATATTATTTAAGATAAAATTTTTAAAGATACCGTTGTCAAAATTTGAGATTTAAGATACTCAGAGACGGAGCTATGTAGAGGTATATGGGGGCATTGGGCCCCCCAAAGTTTTTTTTAAAAATTATTTTTAATATATATATATATATAAACAGAGTTATTTAAAGGTCAGTGGGGTACTGGGCCCCTCAAAATTTTAAAAAATAAATATTTGGGCCCTCCTATACTAAATTTCTGGCTCCATCACTGAAGATACTGCTGTTAAAATAATTTTGTTTTCAAATTACTTACATTTCAAAAATGTTTTTGTTTTGTCTAAATTAAGAACGAAACATATCTTTTTTGTCATATACAAATAAAAAGAAAATCTTAAGCATACCTCGAAAACAAAAAATTAGAATAAGAAAAGCTAATCAAACAATTTTAAATACCAAAGTATTATTTTGAATTCAATTTAATTCCAATTAGTTATAATTTACAATCAAATTAATGAACTTCAATTTTTTCAATTTAAATTAGACTTAAATTTTAAAAACAATTTTAAATTTGAGTTGTCCCTAATTTATTATCAATCACATCCCATCTTTAGCAAACAATAAGTCTTGTTTGGTAAATAGCAACAAAAAGAATTGGATGAAAAAAAAGAATAAAAAGTAAGAATAAAGTGATAATAAAATTATTCATTATGTGTGTTTGATATGTGAGAACTAAGAATGAATTTTTTTTTGACGAAAAAACAGAAATATCAACGATAAAGAAAGGCTAAAGCCTAACCCAAGCCAACAGGCTTACCCAATACACCCAGATCCTATGAGCCTTTCCCTATCAGAGACATCATAACAAGATTGTTCTAAACGTAAAATAGCGTTTAAACAAGAAGGGATAGTATCCCAATGATGGAGGTTTGCATGTAATAAGGCTATCCTCGTTAGGGAATGTGCAGCCTTATTAGCAATCCCACGCGTCCATTAGAAGGACAAATGAAGGAATTGTCGCTGAATAGTCTGGCAATCGAGAGCCAACATTCCAATCTCCGAAGAATTAAGTGAAAGAGTTGTGATTGCTTGAACCGCCTGTAAACAATCCTATTCCACTATAACATGATCGATGTGGTTGTTTTTCAACCACGAAAGTGCCTCTCGTATCGACATTAGTTCGGCTATGACTGGATCCAACAAAGGCGCAGAGAAGCCCGAGAACGCAGCAACAAAACAACCCCTTGAGTCTCGAAGTACCGCACCATAACTTGTCGCTTTCTGGTCTTTGAAAATAGCCGCATCAACATTGCATTTTAGAAGGCCATGCGGTGGTTTACTCCAGCCTGACATACTAGGATGCGGCCTATTATCTAGTACATTAACCCTCTCAAAGCATCGACGAGCGTCTTGCCAGGATTTAAGGAAATTGTCAGCGAAACTAACAATCATGCTGGGAGAGACCACCTTACCTTGCCAGACTCGAAGATTACGATGATGCCAAATGCGCCAAAGTAGAGTTAACATACGAGTTAACATAGATATCGGCATGTTTACTAGAATATGCCCAAACATGACATCGACTCCCTGATTCAAAACATGCAAATTCGCCAGCGCCCAACTGTCTTTTGCAAAAGTGCATTCCAGCAGCACGTGATTCAAATCCTCTTCGTTACCACAGGCATCACATACAGGAAGGAGGGTAACTCCCTTTCTCAGAAGTCGAGCTTTACAAGGTATAAATCCCCGCAAACAACGCCATGTGAAGTCTTTAATCTTCGGTGGGATGGGCAAACTCCACAATCGATTCTAAGGCTTGCCAACTAGAAAATCATCAATATTCATAAGCAATTTACAAGCAAGTTGGTACCCTGATTTAACTGAATACCTCCCGTCCCTGTTATGGTGCCAAATCAGTTGTTTGTAATCGCAATGGGAATTTTTGAAATTCGTTCGATATCAGACGGCGTAAGAAGCCCTTCAATCAGCTGCTCGTCCCACCCTGATCCCGACTCATTGAAGAGTTCGCTCACTTTCATGTGCTCCAATTGTGGGATTGGAGGAGAGGTGATTACAAAATAATTCTTATAGAACTAAGAATGAAAATTTAAAAGTTAATAATTACACCCAATGATATAAAAATCATATTAGACTGACCAATATGACCTAATTAAGTACGAACTTAATTTATTTTTTTTCAATTTTTACTTTTAATGTTGTCAAAAAAATCAACCAATTAAATAAAAAATCGACTAGTTTTTGAACCGTGAAGAATCAACTTACTAAAAAGAATGAGAACAAGAGTTGTTTTGTGATAGGACAACTCAATTTGTTCAGGGATTTGAAATTTTAAATATTATAGGATTTCATGGAAATGAAAATGAAAAACTTAGATAAAATAAAGATAGAGAAAATAAAGGCCAAAACGGAGAAAATAAGGGAGAAGAAAAGCATCTACTTCGATATATTATGAAAGAGAGAGAAAAAATAGAGGGAGAGAAAGAGAACCATTCACTCACACATCACCAAAAGCATCAAATAGAGGGAGAGAAAGAGAACCATTCACTCACACATCACCAAAAGCATCAGATTCTTCATGCAATGAAGCATCTACTTTTAATCATGCAATGAAGCATCTATTCTTCATACTTTGATATATTATGAAAGATAATGAAAAAATAAGAAGAGAAAGAGAATCGTTCACTCGCACATAATTAAAAGCATCAGCTTCGACTTCTCTCCCTCTACCTTTGTTAATAATAACCCTAATTCAAAATAAACTTTTAATCATAAAAGGAAGCATCTACTTTGATGTACGGTGACAGAAAGAAAGAAAAATGGAGAGAGAAAAAGAACCACTCAATCACACGTTACTAAAAGCATCAAGTTCTTTTTCTACCTTTTTCAATATTAACACCCAAAATCAAAATAAACTTTTAATCATAATTGGGTTGGGAGGAATCATACAATAAAGCAAAGCATAAATCCAATGACAGATAGATATGCATAATTTTATGTGTGTACAACTCCAAAAAGGTGAGAGCAACATAATGGTCATATTTGGCAATTAGTTGATTGCATCAGCCATTAGCTGATTTGATTAGTGAATTGGATTAACTGTTTGTCATTTAATGTTGGTAAAATTAGTTGTTTAATATTAGCTGTTTATGTATAAAATAACTTATAAGGACATGATTTAAAAAAAAGTATAAGGGTACGATTAAATTTAAAAAATTAAATTAACTTCTCAAGCATTCATAATAAAAATTAACCTGGAAAACAATTTTCAAATAATTAAAAACACCTTTTTAAATTTATTAGGAATTTAAAATTACTTAACTACAATTAAATGAATTTAATTGGAATTAATTCTTTAAAAAACAAAACCCTAACAAAACAATTTGCCTACACCATCAACGTAATTTAGCTTGATTTGACAAATAAGGTTGGAAGTTTGTGGTCCTAAGTCACTATTCACATGATCACATCTCTCACAACTGCTTCCCACGTTTCCTCTTCTCTGCGTAACCTCTAGACTACCGCTGCTTCGCGTTCTTCCGGTTGTCACACTCTAGCTGAAAACGCAACAACTAGCTCTATCTCATGAAGCTCAACATGGCAAGGCCTTCAAATCGTTTTAGGAACCAACACCCTCTTAGGTGTCTACAGCCTACAGGTATTTCGTTATTTTTTATCAGCTGAATAAAAAACATTGGTCTTCCTGAGCTTTTTGAAAATCAGTTAATTGGGTTCAATCAGTCAATCCAATACGCTGAATCACCATACACAATAGGTAGCTATTTAATATAGTCAATAAGCTAAAATGATTAATCAGCTAATTTTTAGGTGATAAGTCACTCGCCAAACGGGCCAATATTAGCATAATCAAGACAAACGGTGAGATCTTAACGTAGGTTCATGCATTTGATGACGAGAGCTGTAAAAAGATAAAGTAAAATAGTGAAAATGGTTTTAAAAAAGCAAGACATAAATGATGGCGACCGTTTATGTGTTTTTCATGGTGTGATATTTGCTTGACTGATAGCAATTAAATGTGTGCAGTGTGTGTTTTTTGATTGGGAGATTCACAACTATATATTGATTGTGTGGGGGTTGCTCATGCTGGTATGTTGCGTGTGACTTCTGTCGTTGGTTGTTTGGTGACTGTACAATTGTAACTTTGTTATGCGTTTTGCGTGAATAAACCTATAGTGTGGGAACAACTTTTATATCTCTTTTGGAGGAGCTAAATCCATAGGAAAGTTGTCATGTTTGAATCTCAAGTGTGTTCAGATTTTGTTATTAATTTTTTTAAAACACTTGAGTCTTTTATTTATTGTCTTTTAATTAATAGATTGTTGAGAAAAATTCTCTATTGAGGTTAACACGAGTTGGTCATGTTTTAATAGTCTTAGCTTAGTAAAGTCTTGAGTAAATCTATTGTACTTCGGTAAAAGTGATTAAGCTGGGTATGCGCTCCGCAGACGTAAGCAAAGTGTGCCGAACTGTGTTAACAAATCTCGGTGTTAATTTATTAATTTTAGGTTCTTTTAATTTTTTTGTTGTTTTATATTTGCTAGAAACGAATCGGAAAGTTTGCGAAACTACTACACCCCTTCAAATTTTTAAGGTCTCTAAGGTTATGTTTAGTTTGACATAAAGTTTTTAATGGAATAGAATATAATGAAATGATTTATAATATAATGTAACGTAGATGAATGTAATATTAGAAAATTGTTGTTTGAGAGGGATAGAAGAGTTCATAATGTAATATAGTGAAATATTTTTTGGATGAAGGATTTATAATATGATCAGTGACGGAGCCAGAAATTTAAAATAGGAGGGACTAAATATTTAAGTTTTTAAATTTTGGGGGGCCCAGTACACCACTGAACTCTAAATAACTCTGTTATTATATATATATACATATATTAATTAAAAATAAATAATATTTAATTTTATAAATCTTGGGGGCCCAGTATCTCCGTCTATGAATATGATATAGTATAAATTTGTTTATCAATTTACATTTCATCATAAACCTTTCAAATCGGAGGTTTTTTATTTTTACTGTTTTGGATAAAATGAGATGTAATATAAAAATGTATTCTTCTATTTCATTCGATTATAAAACCTCCTCCTAAACATTGAAATAATATTATATTTCATTTTATTCCATTATAATACTCCCAACCAAAAATAGCCTAAGTTAATTACAAATATAATTTAATTTTTTAGTAAATTAATTATAAAGTGCATAAATTAAAATAGAGGGTTATATAAATAAATAAAGATAATAGCTGTCAAAAGGATGTAGGTCAGTTCCGTCCTAGCACATTCTCGCTGACCCAATCTGTAGCCACAATTCTGATCCTCTCCACTATCTATCTTTCTTTCTTAGCCACAATTCTGAAAACGAAAATTGATAACCCAAAAAAAAACAGAATCAGAACTCTATATATTAACATTATGGCTTACTTTCTCATCGTTCACGCGGAACTCTCTCTTTCTCTCTCTCTGTCAAGAGACTAGAAATCACTAGAGGGTTCTTGTTCGCGTTTCTTTGATATTATCGGTTAGTTTTACGTGACAGATCTAAGTGAATGTTGAGCTGGTAATGAGTAGTGACAGCTTCAAGTTGCGATCGGACTTGAATCGGAGAGAAAAAGCGCGGAGGCGACGAAGAGAGAGGCGGTGACGGTTGAAGGCAGTTATTGTAGTGTTATCGTTGAAGTTCTGTTTGTTACGCAGGAGAAGAGATCGGACGGTGTAAATGGCTATCGATTACAGCTGCCGGAGGGTGAGCGACCGCGCCGTCGGCCAAACTTGGGGGCCCAATTCCGAGTCCGACACAAGCAATACTATTAAGGTTATTCCTCCGCCCCGAAATAAGGTAAAGCAAACGAAGATCAACATAATAAATGGACTTTCTTTGGAAGCATTGGATTGCCTGTTCAATGTCTGTCACTGTTCTTGTGACCAGTAATCGAACCT
This sequence comes from Erythroxylum citrifolium, assembly GCA_026284465.1. Lineage (NCBI taxonomy): Eukaryota > Viridiplantae > Streptophyta > Magnoliopsida > Malpighiales > Erythroxylaceae > Erythroxylum > Erythroxylum citrifolium. Next base: position 725,045 of record JANKOE010000002.1, on the reverse strand, counting down.
TAAATTCCTTGCATAACATGCACATTTCATTTTCTTAGTGCCTAAATTTACCCATTATGTAATCCAAACAACTTCCTCCCATCCAGGCAATAGGTGGGCATGTAGTATTTATACACCGTATATGTTGATTTCTATATGTATTTCGTTAAAACTTTAGACAATTCCTATTTAATATAGCTATATTTAATATAGCTATTTGTGTAAGTATTTTACGATTAAGAAGCAAATGTCTCTTGTACAGGTTGTTTTTTAATTTACTAAAGTTATAAGATTTTTTTTTTTTAATGTTTCAAAGACACACTAGGGAGGAGGTTAAAAAGGTTTTAGAACTAACAAATTTATAATTTATCGTTGATTTATATTTTATACAATTTGTTTTCTGTTGGTTGTCTTACACTATTCTGATTGAAATTACTGCTATGTTTATCTTATTTGTATGTTTTATTATTTTATGAACTATATGTTAATTTGACATTAAACTTAATTGAGAGTTAATACGATGCTTAACATTACATTTTAACAATATAATTCAGGGGGTGCTTGGTTGAAGGGTATAAGAAAAAAGTTATGGGTAGGAAATTAAAACTAATGGTTGGTATGAAGATATGATTATAGAGGTATCATTTTGATTCCTTAGTTTTAAAGAATAGAGGTATCATTTTGATTCCTTAGTTTTAAGGAATACTCCATTCCTCTAGTAATCCAGAGGAATGGGAATGATTCATATATTTATTAATACAATTCATTTAATTAATTATTAATTAAAATATAACAATTAATTAATTAATCAATTAAAATTTCATTAATTAAAATATAATTAATTAAATTATTAATAGTAATTAATTAATTACATTATTATCAATTAAAATATTATTATTAATTAAAATATAATTATTCATTAATTAAAATATTGTTATTAATTAATTAATTAAAATATTATAAGTTATTAATTAAATTTTAATTAAAATGTTATAATTAACTAATTGCATTATAATTAATTAAAAATAATTAATTAGTTACAATATAATTAATTAAAATATAATTTGATAATATCCGTTCTCATTCCTCACTATATTCATTCTCATTCTTATTACCATTCCCTCGTACAAACCAACAGCCCCCTAAGAGAAAACTAAGAAGAAACGAAAAAGAGAGTATTGAAGAAGGTGGTAGATGTGTTTTTGTATTCTTTTCCTTCTCAAGAGCTAGTCTCTTTCTATGTATAAAATTGATATATAATAGAGTAAAATGAAAGAATTTAAAATATAATTGAAAAATATCATTTAATTAATAAAGAAAGTATTGAATAATATTATTCAAGTCAAGTTAAATTAAAAAATTTTAAATTAAATTTAAATTTGAAAGATTTAATGTAATTTGAATTAAATAAAATTGTTTTGAATTTTATTTTTAACCCGACTCGAGCTAGAACATAACTCAGCTAGAGCTCAACCCACTCAAAATATTTTTAAATAAAATGACATCTTTTTTAAACAAAATATAATGTCGTTTTGCTCAGTTGGCGTCCTAAATATGAGGTTAGATGAGCATTCACCTTGTCGTTGTGATGTGTTTAAAATAATAATTTTTTCATAACAGTACTTAAATTAAACTTCAATTTTAATTTTAATTATTTTAACTATTTCCCCACCGATTCTTTCCTCCAGGTATCTCCTAATCCTTGTCCTTCTCTCTACGATCCTCTTAGCCTCTTACATCTGTTGTCGTTCTCGTAACCGCAATAGCAGCAACGGTAACGGCGGCGAGGATAACGCTAACGGAAACCATAGCTCTGTCACTGACGGCATAATTCTGCCTTGTATTGTCTTCGTCGCCTTGGAGTGACAATGACGGTTCTGTCACTGTTGGGCTCGACCAAGCTGTGATAAACTCTTACCCCCAGTTTCAGTGTACAAAAGAAGGGTCTTTGACTGCGGGTAATAACACAACTTGTTCGATCTGCTTGTGTGAGTACAAGGATTTGGAGATGTTAAGAATGATGTCCGAGTGTCGGCATTTTTTTCACTTGTATTATATTGACGCCTTGCTGAAGCTTAATGTATCTGACGGGATGTTTGATATTCATTCTCATTATTAATATCATTGTCGCACATTAAGTAAACACTCCTGAATGTATCAGAAATCCGCCAACTGAAATCCATTGACTTGAAATCGTCGTAACTCTGATTAAATAATATCGTTTTAATTAATTGTTAAAACAATATTACTTGGCCAATTAATTAAAACAAAAACTAAGAAATTTAGTGCATCAGAGGTAAAAAGCAGTAACCTTTCACCGTACTTTTCCATCACCTTGTTGATGCTTTTAGGGGCATCTGATCAGCTGTTCCGTAAATGTTGTGCGTTAAAACGTCTGACATTTTAATAAAATCAAACCTTTTGACTTTACTCTCGTCTAGGCTAAGCCGATGCCCCTCTTTCTTTTCTTTCTTTTGATTTTGCTTCCTGCCTCAAAGAACCAGCACAATCCTTGAAGAGAACTTCATAAAACAAATATTAAGCAATCACTTGGTAGCATGTGTAGCACTTGCGGCAAATTTTAGGACTTGCTATTGACAACAATAATTGAGCTCAAGTTGTGTTAGTTCAAACGGAAGAGGTATTTGTGTGGTATCGAATTTTCTTTTCCTTCCTGTTTTTGAGTCTAGTTTGAGAATTTGTTCATTTTTTTTATTGGTTGAATTGTAAGGTACGGAGAGGTCGGAGTTGCCATTTGATACCGTAGGGCCTAGGAGTTTTCTAAAAGTATGACTACAGAGGTTCATAATTTTTCTGAGAAGGTTTTTCTGAGAAGGTTAAGAATCGAAAGACTATTTTTGTCCTTCTATTCTTGTTTCTGAGTGTGAAGTGACATTAATTGAAACAGAGGCTGCAGAGTGGGTTAACGAGAATGAATTGCAGAACCTAATTCCGAATGCAAACAAGGTGTGATGACTAAATCTTTTGTGGATTTTATGTTTGATTTG
>JANKOE010000002.1:709507-721958 GCA_026284465.1 Erythroxylum citrifolium | reverse complement strand
TTAATTAATTATAATATTTAATTAATAAATATATTGTAATTAATTAATTACATTATTTTTTACAAACCAACCACTATTAATGGTAATGGTAACCATTCCTTCCTCTTAACCAACCATCATAATTATAATGATAATATCCATTTTCATTCCTCACTATATTCATTCCCATTCTTATTACCATTCCCCCATACAAACCAATCGCCCCCTCAGTCTTTGTACTATTTTGTCTTGAAATCAGTTTCATTATGTAAAATATAAATAATAAATGTTAATCCAATTCATTAAATAAATTGTAACATTTTTCTTATTAAATTTATCAAATTACATATCAAGAGTATTGCACTAAATTTATAAAAATTTATTTTGAAAATATAAGCTATTCAAAATTTTACATTTAATGAAATCAGTTGATAACATGTGATTAGATACTAAGGAATGTTTGTTTCTATTTGATTTTTGGTTTTTAAGTTCAATTAAATAAAAATGTATGCTTGATTTTTTTTAATTTGCAAAATAGTTTTTATTTTTATATTTTTATTATAATTTTATGTATCATCAATTAAGTATGATCAATATGATTATTTATCTTTTATTTTTATAGTTGCTTTCAATATTATTTTTTTAAAATAAAATTATATTTAATAAATATACTTTAAGTTTAGAATTTTTTTAAAATTCATAAATTCCAAATTAATTTGTTTAAGGGTCAAAATATATAATAAAATAATGTAATAAATTTCACTTATTAAAATATTACTTAAATAAAATGTAGTAGATAATTATGTAGCATATAAGAAATTAAGATCTTTTTTTGGTAAATAAAATTAAGATCTTGTTAAATTGCATATTATAAATCATAAGTTAGTTGGTTTCAATTATTTGTTAAATTGTGTGTTATATTTAATAATACACAACTTACTGAAATATAAATTATAAATGTTATACTATATCAATTATTAGTTATCTTTATCAATAAATTTACAAAAGCTATTTAATATATCAAATATTATCACCTTGCTTCAATTGCATTAAAAATATAATTGATGATAATTAAATCTCATCCATATAAGTTTTTTTTTCCTTATTTAGATTTTCATAAACAGTTCAATTTTATTTTAAATTTTTAGTTGTGGTTTTTGTTATACATCATTAGAGTGGTATACAACAAAGAAACTATATCTTTTTTTTATGCAAGTAAAAGTAAGAAAACAAACCACCCAAAAAACAGAGGCTATCGACGTTCAAAAATAACACCAAACTTATCAGCTAACAAACCAATGCAAACCTTAGGAGGAAGAGCTTCCAAAAACTGAAAGGAGGTAGAGGAACGACTACCCATTTTTGCAAGCCTATCAGTGACTTGATTGCCTTCGCGCAGGCAATGAATAATATCAACATGCCAATCCCAATGTAAAATTGCTGAAATATCACCCAACAAGTTAGCATGAGGATGCACCAGAAAATGACCATCTCGAATCAAACGAATCGCTTCTTGAGAATTGGAACAAAGGACAGTACGCCTGTACCCCCTATCCCAAGCCGAGAGGAGACCAAAAAAGATTGCAGACAACTCTGCAACCATATTAGTAGCAGTGCCAATACTGCCATAGAAACCCCCCAACCAAGTACCATTCAAATCCCAAAGAACACCGCCAAACCCAGCCTCACCCGGATTACCCCGTGAGCTCCCATCAATATTAACACAGATTGCATCAGTCACTAGAACGTTCTAGCCAACCCAGCACCTGACATGAGCATCGCTATGACCCATATTGCCCAACAAAGCATTCCAATCAACAATCGCACAATGTAGCGGAGACATGAGTGGGCAATCAACATCTTGATCTCCAATGGTATCATGGTTTCGCATGAACCAAATAAACCATATACCAGTAAGGAAAAACAATATCAAGCCAACGGCCAGCCCCTAAATTAGAGGAATCCTTACTCCATTTTTTGAATCAAGAAACGCACGAGCCAAAATAGAAAAGAGGGGGCGAGATGCCATTAAAAATATGAGACCAAACCTGGCGTGCCTTCAAACAGTCACGAAACAGATGCTCTATTGATTTGACACCGAAATTACACCGACGATACATACCGGAAGTGTCCAAGTGGCGAAGGTGATGGAACTCTTGGGTGTGGACTCTCTCATGAACAATGAACCAAGCTAGGAACCGAACCTTCTCAGGATAACGAAGCTTCCAGATCTATATCCAATCCGAGCTGAGAACAACTGTAGGACTCCCAGTAGCACAACGTGTAAGCCAATCAATAGTAGACTTAATCGAAAAAATCCCATTTTGATAAAAAAGTATTTCTGGAGCTGGGGGCAGGGCACTCTTCATTTTTTTCTATTCCAAACTAATGAATGTGTGACATAATAAAATATACGTAAGTAGGGATGACAAGATTTTGCCCGATCGGCCTTTGAACCGAGTCTGAACTGTTCTATTTGATCCAATCTAAATTTCTTTTAAAAAAAAAACAATATCGTTTAAGTAAAATTATATTATTTTTAATTTTTAAAATAAAAATATTTGATTTGACTTCGGACCGCTAAAGCTCAATCCATCTCGGAGTGAGCCTGAACACAAAATTTATAGACTCAAATTTAGCCTACTCCACTGCCAAGCTTAAATTAGTTGTAGAAATAAATAAAATTATAACTAGTTGACTAGTAATTTTATTTGTGTTCTTTCTACTATGTTTATTAATAAATATAAATTAATGATAACTTACTAATTATAAATAAAATAATTTTAATTTCTAAATTATTAAAATATATTAATTATTTGTAAAATAATTAAATTAATAAATTTTTATTTTTATACAATAAATATTTAGTTTTGTCGAAAGATGATTTTGTTTATCATTTTTAAATAATATAATTTAAAAAATATTTATATTTTTAATATAGATAATTTCGGTTTCAAATTAATAAATATATTAATTATTGTCAAAGAATTAAATTACTATTTTTGTATATTTATCAACAAATATATTCTCATCATACTTTAACAAAAGAACTTAAATTAAAGTTAATTTGATCTTAAATAAATATCGTTTATAAATAGAAACATAACAAATAGTTTTATATTTTTAATGTATAATTTTTTATCTTTCGAATCATTTAAACTTTTTAAGGCATCTTAAACTAAAATAACTTGCATATCAAAAATATTTTTGTTTTATCTAATTAATAATAAAGAAAATATCATTTTTGACATATAAAAATAAAAACAAAATCTTAAGCACATCTCGAAAATTGAAAGTAACACGGTATTATGATTTAGTGAACACATCAAGGATTAATGAAGGATATAGAACAAATATACAGTGACAAAATTAAATTACAATGAATAAAAATTAAGACACGTTTTAATTTTCACTTTCAATCACTTTATTATAGTTGCAATTTTTAGACTATTCTAAATAAAATTTGAACATATATAAATTATTAGTAATTAATAGTAAATAACTAAATAAATTTTATTAGGTTAATAAAATCAATTTTATTAAGTTAATGGATAACCCTCAACATTTCCATTTGTTCAAACCCCAAGGGAAGTATTCACACGCATAACTTTAGAGAAGTTAAGTTATAGATTTCGATATTTCTCACCCACCATACCTTCTTTTTTGTTTCTGGAAATGAATGTAGTCGAGTGTGCTAGCAAAGACGGAATTTGAATCTGAATCTAAGGTTCTGGAGTCACTTTGGATTTCAGTACTGATTAGTTCGACAAGGCCCTGAATTGCAATGCTTGTAACCTGTGGCAGATAGGTGTTGATTTATTAGAAGACCAAAGGCTGCAACCTATCTCCGTCCAAGATATATGTAAAATCCTCTATAAAGATTATAAAAAGATTAAAAATCTACCAAATGGAAGGCTTTATTTTCACAGGGATTCGCTTAGGCTTATTAAAAGAATTGTCATTCAAATTCCTACAGCCTTTGTGGAACTGCATAAGCAGCTTACCTGATTCGAGAGTTGCAGTATTTTCTTAGGTGATGCTCACACTTCCTCTCCCACTACGTCCCCACCTTGCAACTTCTATACTAAATAGGGAACCAGAAACATTAAAAAATCATATGGAGCTGAAGAGTTCTCATAGGAGAAACTATTTATCTTATTCAAAAGAAAGAAAAGAAACCAGTATACCTGAAGCAGGAGGAAAGCCCCAAACAATGTCTCAAGTGACTACAAGTGATACTGATCTGAAAACACCTGAATTTATGCAGTCCATCAAAAAATACCGTGCACGATCATTACATTTGATAACCGATTATACATATTCAGATAAACAACTTCAAGTCGCCAGCATATACCACAAGAACGAAGCAACACGGAAAAAGACGACCTAAATGGTCTCCGAGGAAGAGGACTTGTGGTTTCAAATGTGAATTTTCAACCTACGCTTAGCAAATAGCAAATATGGTTTATGAAGATCCAACTCAAAACTAGAAATGGTAATGGGACAGCCGGGTTCAGATCATAGGAATATAGTTTATGAAGATGCAACTCAAAACAGGGTTTCAAACAAGAGCAGAAGGAAGTTACTCTAGACTGAAGTCATCGAAACCTGCTCTAGGACTCACAGAAGATGGTGCATTTATATATTTCAAGGTCCACCCCGTCTCTCTGATTAAGAACACGGAATTTTGCCCCACCTAACACAATATAAAATAATGGGGAAATGTAATGGAGAATTGTAATGCTTGCACTTCAGCAGTCATAGACAATCCATAACCGTACACCATTCAGATATTGAGATTAATATTTCAGCTGCCTATTTTGAGTTTCCAAAATGTATCCCAGATTGATGAAGTCACATAGTTTTATAGGACTTCAACTCGATCTATTTCGTTCATTTCTGTCCCATCTCTACTTCCACTGGAAAAAGAACCAAGCAAAACCAGTGAAGTGTTTAATTAGACACGGGGAAAAAAAAAAAAAGAGTACATCCACAGAGCATAATCTACCAAGTTTACATGAAAGTTTCATGTCGTCGAAGTACCTTACAAACAGATTAATCAAGGAAATATCAATATATCAACATATTCACAGACTCGCAAAAACATATTAATCACTCAAATCCAAAAATCATGTTTCCCTTTACCACTTAAACTTGTCAAATTAGACTCGAAAAGAGCACCAAAAAACAAAAAAAATCCAGAGATCCTATTATTCCTCGCCTTCAGAACCATTCATGCAGTTCATATCTACTGAGTTGATCGAGATGGCCTCAGATCATTAAGCACGTCCTTAGCCGAAGCCTCCTTCCTTTTATGTAAACGAAACCTACGGTACAAAGCAAAAGCCTGCAACCACGAGACTTTTCATTTTCAATAAATGAACTAAATCAAAGTATCGCGTCAATTAGCAAATATCAAACTCCAGAATCTTCCATAAGCTAATCACTTACAGTCTAACACTTTTCCTGCTTGTGGCACAAACTCGTATAGAATCACGATCGCAACTTCGTGTCTCTTCACATTCTTGAAGAACATCTTAAGCTTCCTCGATTCATCAAAGGTTCTCGTATCTACATCTCAAGATCAACCGATTCCGAAAATTAACAAAACATAAAAAGTAGCACCAAAAACAGATTAGAGATTTACAGAGCTCGTAGTATTTGTGACGTGAGAGCTAGTACTTGAGAGCTTCTCTTGGATCTTTCGCATCCTGAGATTCAAAAAAGTGAGGGAAGTTTGAGATCCGAAAATTCAGAGAAACTTCGAATCTGAATATCGGCGGGGATCGGTAAAAGTACCAAACCGCGAGATGCATGTAGAAGGCGCTAACTTAAACTCGGGCAACTCCTGTGGGCCGTTTTTCTTCGCCTTCTGCTGCTTTTAGAACTTTTCCTGTTTCAACGTTCAACTCCTTTTCGAATTTCGATTCTGTTTGGCTCGGCAGTTGAGAACATTTTTATGTTTGATGTTGATCCTTTTTTGAAAAACAGTTCCCATCTGAGTGAGCCAAACAGAGAGAGGAAATAACAACAAGAGCATCGATGTAGTCAAATGGACCGTCGTTTAACATGATGTTGGGTAATTGTCCATAAACGACATGTCGTTCTTTATTTATTAAATAAAAATTGAATTTATTATTTTTTAATATTATATATATAACATGAAAATGAAAGGCTTCCCCTTCTTTATTACGGTAAAAAAAGGTCCCATAGCCAAATTCATTTTGACTTTGATTAGAGATGAATTACGTGCAGACTTACTTAAGACCTCCACGTCAGTCATAATCGGTGTACGTAATCTGCCCAATGGCAGGCCGCAGGCGGGTAAGTACAGTATAACGCACATTGTTGGTAAAATTAAATCAAAAAAAGCATGCTTATAATGGTCAAAAATCATAATTAGTTTATGAATTTTTATGCTGAACTTCATTTTACCAAAGATCATATGTTCGAGAGTGCAATGATACCTAACAAAAGTTGTGCAAGTTGGAAAGTTGAAGGTTGTGAAGGAAGTTATGGAGAAGAAGAGGAAGAGAATAAAACAGGTTTTGTTTAGAATCCTGACCAGCAACCGTTGTGAAGAGTGTCTTCACTACAGCGTCGTTGGACAGGATCCTGAACAAGCAGACAATTCTGTCTCTGTCCTCGAAACTCGAAATTCAGGTTTTGCCATGATAGCTCCTTAAGATGTTCTCTCGCTGTCCTCATGATAGCTTATCTTGATGTGATTGATCATCTTGGTTTGCAGGTTTTAAGGTAACTCCGAAACAGGGACTATGCTCGGACAAGCGCTGTAGTTGTATAAGAAGCTCAAAGACTTTTATTTCTAATAAATTCCAATCCTGTGCAAGGGATTATTTGAGAGTTGACGAGGAAGACCAGAACAAACCTCGTACCAGATCGTTTTCTGTCGTGCCAGAAACTGTTCTGGGTTGGCCTTTACTTGGAAGGAACTATCGGAATCAGGAAGCCTTAAGAAGAGCTAAAGCATCTAAAGCAAGAAGCATGTCTGTCGTAGAATGGGTCATGAGCCTTACCAGTCAATCTTCGTCCCTCGATTTCACTACAAATAGAACCAGCAGCCTTTTCGAGGGTGAAACATCAAGTGATTCATTTGCTGAGGATTTCAGGACTAAGGAAACAAGTTTCTACGAGATTCATGAGTCTGAAAATGAAACAACCAACGAAACTAGCATTGGAAAAGTTGAGAAGTCTGCACTTCTGCACCAAGATTTGTCTTCTTCATGTTCAGTAACGTCGAAAGAATCTGGACAACCAATACTTGGTTGGCCCCTTCTGGTATTAAAGACTTCGGTAAATCTTGGTGAATTATCTTTGGTGAATCCAATCGATCATTTGAGACCTGCTTCTCCAAAACCCCATATCAATTTGGCTTCTGAAGAAGCAGAAGATTCTTCTGAGGACATGATTTCTTATTGTGAAGAAAAGATGGAGATTGTCCTAAAACTGAATTCATCTGGCTCCAAGCTATTCAGCTACGATGAGCTAAACAAGGCCACACGTCAATTCTCTTCAGGTTCTTTAATGTTTTTATCTTAATCTGCGGTAGTTATTTGCTTAATAAATTAGATGTTGGACAAGCTGCTTTTTGACCTGATTTTGAGTCAAGCTCAAAGTTAGAAAAGGAATTCAGGTTTCAGGCCGAGTTTAGAAGGGCTCCGGCTTGACCAGCCCGAACTTCGGCCCTACCTGATCGACTGGCTTGTTGCTAGCACCACTCTTTCTTTCTTGTGACACTATGTTGATTAATGTACAGAAAACTTGATTGGAGAAGGAGGGTGTAGCAATGTATACAAAGGGTTACTTTCTGGAGGAAAGCTGATAGCAGTGAAAATACTAAAGCACTACAAGGAAGCTTTCAAGGACCTCTCCTTCGAAATCGAAGTAATGTCCTTGTTAAACCACAGAAATATTACTCCTCTAGTTGGTGCTTGCATTAAAGATGATCATCTCATTCTGGTGTACGACTTCTTGCCCAGAGGGAGCTTAGAGGAAAATCTACACGGTTAGATCCTAACTCATTCATCACTAGACTCGATACATCTGATAGTTTCAAGATTTTCATATCATTGTAACAAATGGAGTTCAATTCTGACAACAGCAAGTTCAAAGGAATCAGTATTACCCTGGCAAGTGAGGTATCAGTTGGCCCTTGCAATTGCTGAGGCACTGAACTACTTGCACAACGAATGTCCTCGATCTGTTATTCACAGAGATGTAAAATCTTCCAACATTCTCCTGTCGCATGATTTCCAACCACAGGTAACATAAAACGAACATTCTTCTGACTCAAAACAAAGGGTAGATTCAACAATCCTTTTTAATTTGCCAACTAAAGATATTGACGATATATTAGTTCCATCTTCACAGTTATCAGATTTTGGACTAGCTCTATGGGGACCTCAGGATTCGGACTATATGATGATCAGTGACCTTGTTGGAACATTTGGGTATTTAGCTCCAGAATATGTTATGCATGGAAGAGTTAGCAATAAAGTTGATGTCTACGCCTTCGGTGTAGTTCTGCTAGAACTGTTAACAGGAAAAAAGCCAATCAGTGCTGAAGGTCTAAAGGGACAACAAAGCTTGGTGAAGTGGGTAAGAATATACTGTTCATTGCTCCAAGAAATGTACACTGTTTCTGCTTAAGCCATAACCATGGTTTTTGGTATTTCAGGCAACGCCATTGCTAGAGAAAGGGGATCTAAATGCATTACTGGATCCTAGATTAGAGAAGGATTTCAATATCGTTCAGATGAATAAAATGATTCTTGCAGCGACTCTATGCACTAGGCAGTCAGCTAGATTACGGCCAAAAGTGAGCCAGGTATAAACATCCTTTTTTTTTCAAGAAGAGAGACTCGTGTAGAACATGTGTTACTGTAGTATTAAAGCAGATTGCATTGCATTCTATTTGAGTTCAAGCTGAAAATAGATTATGATTTTTCTTGGCTTTTCTCCTTCATCCAGGTACTGAAGCTGCTAAATGGTATTAAAGATGGAGAAAGTTGGTTCAGCTCGTATGTTCGTGATTCGAGTAAGGACGACTTTGATGGTTTTGTCACGGAAACAGGTCACAGACCAAGTTTTGATGTGCTCTTGAACGATTATACCAGCTCATTGTGCAGTATCGAAAGTAAATCAGCACAAGGCGGCGTAAGTAATCACCGTTTGACGTTGAAAGATTACTTTCAGAAACCGCAGGATTGAACCCACCGACGTGCTTTTATCCACGTCCCACTGTTTTGCATCTTCGGTTTTCCTCAAGATGAAGCAAATAGGAACTTTTTAAATTAACATATACATAGCAATTCTTCGAATGTCGTATAGCTTTTTGAATCCAGAAAAAGAACTCTCAAAGTTGCAAACAAAAGAATGATGTTTCGATCATTATATAAATTACAGAAACTTTTAAGATTCGCTGTACATGACTAACTGCTCTATATCCTAAACTACAAAATTGGCTCAATGTTGGAAAACTTGGTTGCCTCATCTCCGGTGAACCTCATAAAAAACCACATGCCACCAGAATCATCGCCAAAAGTTCCAACACACGGTGTTACTTAGCCATCAGAATGGCACAGTATAAGGTAACGCATAAACATCCACTCCGGGTATGAAACGAGCTCTCGGCCATGATGTATAGTCTTCTTGATTTGTCTCCTCCATGTGCAGTGTAAAATTTTCATGGACATTCCTTTCTTGCTTTTTCGTCTCAAAAAGCCAATTATCACCGTCAGCAGCAGCAGCAGCTAAGTTTAATAGAAAAGGTGGCGGAACCCAATCCCCAAAATGTTTCGTATATGCGGATTCCTCAGTCTGCAGAACATTATGCGCAGATCCAGAGCATCCAACATCCTCAATATCGTTATCAGAATTTTTATTTTCAATTTTTGAACCCGTGTCAAAACATGCGTTGTCTTGTCTAGAATTTAGTTCCTCGACAATGTGTTTTGAATCAGGTACCTGCAGCAAATCCTTCTGCTGAGGACCAGAATCATCCCTTCCAGTCGTAGAGCATAACTGGTCTCCACTGAATGATGCATCACGGTCTGCATTCTTTCGCAGCTTAATTCGAATAATATTACCTGGTTGATGAAAGTAAAGTAACGTACAATTAAAACAAGATCATAACCTCTGCTAATTATATGAAGCAGATAGCAAGAAATTTACCTATAATTTTAACATCATTAGATGTTGAATCATCCCACTTCCTCTTGCTACTACTCTCAATGCCCTCGGACAAGAGGGGCAGGCTTTGACAATAAACCGGTTGGCCATGTTCCTCAGTTAGGTCACTCTTTTCAGCTTCAGATTCAACAGACTTTGGAGGGAGGCTTTTCTTTCCTTGATAAGAAGACAACTTACTCAAATTTCCCCTCTCCTTGCTCTTTACCTTATCCTTCCTTCGATGTCTGTCCCCCCTCCGTTTGTCTTTTTGCCTATCTGTTATGATCTCCTTTTTACTCTGGATCTTAAGCCAAGATGGCTAAATCAGATTATAGGCCCACTCAAGACAAAGCATAACCGACCATACTCATGTATTGGGGGATGCGAGTACAAGGGAACAAGTTCTATCATTCTCAGCAACAGAAACACCATACAGAAAAACCAAATTATCATTACATCCACATGTATACATGCTCAAAAACTTCAAGGAATACTCTTTAGTCGTATTCAAGAAGATGATCTGCCTAGAAGTTCAAAAGTTGAATACCAATATATTTGAATTAAGAGCTTTTACCCCAATTATTCAACACCATTTTCCTGCACATAACGCTCAGAAACAAACTTATTTGTAAAATATCAAAATTGAATCTTAGAACAGAACTCTTAAAACAAGATGCAGTAGATGAGTTAACAAGATGCCCCCACCACCCATTTTTTGGCCTCAGGAACCTCATTATTACATAGACAAATTAACAACCGAACCTAGACTATAACTAGGAAGTCTTGTTAATTCAATCAAGATTAGGACTAGGGATTGTATTTACAACTGATAAACTCGCCATAAACACGAAAGAACAGTTAAACCAAGATGCATATGAGGACATGATAGTCATTAGAAACCCACAAAGAACACAGTGAAGAAATTGAAATTATCTTCACCAAGCTAACTGATAAAACTGGGGCGCCAAACATGGAACAACTCGCATAGCAGCACTAACATCACCATTCAAAACCCCGCGTTATGTACGTTAGAAGCACTGGAATCCACCTAAACCACCCACCGCCCATTTTTTGGCCTCAGGAACCTCATTATTACATAGACAAATTAACAACCAAAAACATTCATCATCCTAGACTATAACTAGGAGGTCATGTTATCCCAATCGATAAGGCTAGGGATTGTATTTACAACTAATAAACTCGCCATAAACGTAAAAGAACCGAACTAGTTCAACGAACCTTAATCGATTCGTTCACTGTCCCAAACTGGGTTCCGTTCCTCGACCAACCAGGAGGTGGATAAGGAAAGCAACGCGACATAGCTTAGGATTATGCACGAGAATCGGGTCAGCGACACTGATTCCTCAAATTTACGAGAACAAATCAAAGCTTGCCCTTAATTAACAATACGATATTAAACTCCTTAATACAACCTTACGCCTATCTCACTCCTTAACTGAATCGGAAAGCCCGAGAGAAACACAAACCCCGCGGCTAGGGTTTTCGAGACAGAGAGAAGCTTATAACAGCACAGAGACCTAAACCTAACCTAGGACTCGGAGGGCACAATCTTAACGCACTGAGATGAGGTATATATAGTGCGTGGGATTGGCGTTCTGACCGACCTAGTAAAGTCGGTTCCGTACGCGCTTTTCTTTCTGCTTTCGCCAAAGTGCCCTTATTCAGATTTCAAATTTTCAATATTAAATTCGTTACTGCGCACTTTTTTTCTTGTGATTTTGTTCAAATGACGGGGGTTTAATTGGTAAACGATGAATTTGGTAGGCCCCCCCTCTGGATACAGCTGGCGAATAGCAGGAATCCGATCAGAAGACAAATCTGCAATAGCTATTGGGCACGTCTCTATGACTTGGAATCTACTCTAGTTCGTGTTGCACCAGATAAACGCCTATTGAATAAATTAAAGAAAATATTCAAAATTGTCAAAGATTCACATTTTGAAATTTTTTAAAATATATTATTCAATTATTTTAAAGCTTTTAATTTATTAATTTAAAATTAGTTATTATAATTTTAAATAAAAATATAATTAATATACATATTTATTAAATATCAGGTCAAATAATTAACAAAAATAGTTTTTTATTTAAGTTGTATAATTTTTTAAAAATAGTTAATAAATTTAAATTTTAAAGAGATTAGACATTGAAGTACAAAATTTAAATATTTTTTAATTTTTATTTTTAAATTATCAAAAAATAAATTTTCAAATTATTTTTAAATTATTTAAATCTGTTAAAAAAGTTTAAACCTTTCTTTA
>JANKOE010000002.1:698238-709407 GCA_026284465.1 Erythroxylum citrifolium | reverse complement strand
AATCTGTTAAAAAAGTTTAAACCTTTCTTTAACTTACTAAAAACCATAGTTAATGATGGCTCATGTTCCCCGCTTATGTTTGACTCTCTTATTTATAAACTCTAATAAAACATTCTTTGTTTTTATTATAATTTATTTTATCATTCATCATTACGTTGCATTAAAAACTCAATTGGTCTTTGATAGACTGATCAAATAAAAGCGTATGACATAATGGGAGAAGTAACTCATCGTCTAGACAAATGTATAAATAACTTCTTTTTTTTAGTAAAGGTAAACTGCCGAAGTAGATTACAAAATAAGTTTGGAAAAATAGATTCCCGACATATCCTCAAATAGGATACGTTGGCACTCGATAGGTGCAAGATCAAAATAAGTTACACCAACAACAAAATGTTCAGCCTCAATGGCAAGCCAGTCAGCATATCTGTTGTTCTCTCGATATATATGCCAATGAACAACAGATCAGTTTCGGGTAAACAGTTCGTGAATGCCCGCTACAATAGGGTTGAGCACCTATGTACGGTTGGCCGAGGAAGAGAGGAGGGTGTGCACCGCGAGCGAATCTACTTCCAGTTCTATGCGACGAAAGCCCAGTCTCCAGGCGAGTGAGAGGCTTGTAAAGACCCCCCGGAGTTCAGCAGACATTGGAGCACACCATCCGAGATTATGAGTGAAGCCTCCAAGCCAATTGCATCAACTGTCGCGTATGATGCTACCTGTTGTAGCCGTGAATTTGGCACTATTACTGGCTCCGTCTGTATTTAATTTGAACCATCCCGACGGCGGCTTGCTCCAACTAATGAGCAGCTCTTGGCGGGGGCGGAGTCTGGTGTCAGTTCGGCTTCACCTTTCAGAAGACATGTAGAGTTGATCTGCATAAGACGAAATGAGAAAATCGGGAGAGAAAGGCCAGGTGAATTGATGATCAAGTAGAGACATATTCCGCCATATCCAGAAGAACCAACAAGTCGTTCCAAAAATAACCGCCTAATCATGGACCAAAAGTCGGCGATGATGTTGGAGGTTTGCTAGGATCTACTCTCGAAGTGGCATAGAGAAGAAATCAGTCGCAACGAGGTGTGTCGACAATGTGGTCCACACGTGGCGAGCCTTGGAGCGATCTTTCACAGCTTCAAGGGAACAGTGATGACAATTGTTGTCCGTAGTGAGTTGCCTTCGGGCTCTTTATCGGTTCGTGAGTAACCGATCGTGCGTTAGTAGCTAGAGGAACGAGCGAATACGTTGCAGTCCCGACCACTACCAGATTGCCTTCCAAACCTTATGAGTCGACTCGTCAGCATGGCTCATAAGCATGGAGTAAGTGGACGCTACGGTGAAGATACCAATGTCGGAAGCACCCCAAACCAGCTTATTTGGCCCAAGAAACTGTTTAGGCGGAAACGTGCCGGCGATTAGGCAACAAATTGGCAATGGGAGCCAAGATTGGAAAACTGCCCAATTCCAATTGCCATTAGAGTCCACAAACTGGGGGATGCAAAGGTTAAGAGTTGATTCGGGGATTGGATTTGAGGTGTTGGAAAAAAGCGGTCCTGTACCCGCGAGCCAAGGGACGAGCCACAAACGCATCCTGGAGCCATCTCCGAGCATCCATTTCATGCCTTGGTAAACTATGTGCCAGGTTTCTTTTATGTTGCGCCATACCTTTGATCCCCCTGTGGTAGCCAAGGAGGGGGGGTGTGGTTTGCGTCAAAATTATATTTACTAGAGAGCATTTGTACCCATAAAGCTTCCGGTTTGGCAACCAGGGACCAGCCGAGTTAAGCTAGAAAAGCATCATTAGTTTCTCTAATTTGCCTAATGCCTAGACCTCCCAGTTCCTTAAACTTGCAAGCGTCCGTCCAATTAACCAAGTGTGTTTTCTGTTGATCGCAAGTCGAACCCCACAAAAATTGTCACATGGATTTTTCCAGATCGTCACACAGATTACGTGGTAAACAGACTGTCTGCATAGTGTAACTCGATATAGCTGCTAAAACTGACTGGGTCAGAGTGACACGGCCGACAAACAACAGGAGTTTGGCAGACTAGCCTGATAAACGTTGATGGACCTTATTGAGTATGTACTGATACGTACATTTGCTAACATGTTGACGCAGAAGAGGGACTCTAAGATACCGAACCAGATCGTTTGTCCTGTGGAACCCCAAAGCGCCGCTTAAGGAATGACTCGTAGCGGGAAGAATGTTTCTGCAGAAATAGCGTCTCAATTTGTCCATGCCCATGCGCTGACCAGAGGAAGCACAGAAGGAGTTCAAAATATCCCGAATGACGTTCTCCTAGTTGACAGAAGCTTTTGTGAAGAGGATGAGATCGTCCGTAAAAAATAAATAGGAAGGGCGATCCATTCCGCTTAACTTAATTGGGTGCCATCGACCATGTGACACGACTTGATTAATAGCATGGCTTAGTCGTTCCATGCAAAGGACAGAGAGATATGGAGAGAGAGGGTCTCCCTTGCGAATACCTCGGGAGGGGGTGAAAGCGTCACTTAAGCCCCCATTCCAATTGACTTGAAAGGAGACAGTAGATATGCGCTTCACGAAGAGGGTAATCAGAACTTCCGGAAGGCCCACCTCGATTAGAGTGTCTTGAATGAAAACCCAATTGAGGCTATCATGCGCCTCCTCCAGGTCCACTTTGATGGCCAGGAGCCCCTTCCACCTAGACTTTCTTTTCATGGAATGGACGACTTCCTGGGTGATGATAATACTGTCGATAGTAAGACGCCACGGAACAAGGCTACACTAAGTGGGAGAGACAAGAATTTCAAGATAAGGTTTTATCCGATTAATAATAATCTTGGCGAGCCTTTGTATAAAATTGTACAAAGAGCTACAGGCCTGAACTGCGATATCGAAGAAGGGGACGGGGTTTTAGGGATAAGGACCAGAATGGTGCGATTCATTTCAGAGTCCCAGATGTTGTGGCGAAAGTTACGCTGAAGGAAAGTCATCAAGGAAGGGCCAATAGTGTCCCATTGAGATTGGTAAAACAAAGCGGTTAA
Source organism: Erythroxylum citrifolium (assembly GCA_026284465.1). NCBI lineage: Eukaryota > Viridiplantae > Streptophyta > Magnoliopsida > Malpighiales > Erythroxylaceae > Erythroxylum > Erythroxylum citrifolium. Next base: position 706,379 of record JANKOE010000002.1, on the reverse strand, counting down.
CCCATCAATGCCTGGTGCTTTATTAGGATCCATGGTGAAGAACGCCATCTTAATTTCGTCCGGGCTTAAAGGACGGGTGAGATCATCAGTTGCTTGCTGCGGAAGCGGAGGGAAATGACCATAAAGATACCAAACTGTGAAAGAGGTACATTCGGAAAGGTATAACACCTCGAGATGGCGTTTCACTAGTCCACTTAGGGACAAAGGGTCTGTATACACAGTACCGTCCCCGTCATTTAAATAAGTGATTCTCATTCGACAACGTTTGGTTTTAGTGATAGTAAGAAGTATTCTTGTAGCCCTGGTCGAGCCACTGGCTTCTAGAGCGCTGATGCCAGAATAGCTCTTCTTAGTACAGAACGTGCTCGAGTTCAATCCGCAGATATTCCTTGAGCTTGTGGAGGGAGGACGAGTCGGTATCTTGCAAAGGTTGTTGGATACCTTCCAAACGAGCCATGAGATGTTTTTTACGGTGGAAGATGTTTCCGAAGATGTTGTCATTCCATTATAGGAGTTTGTTCGAAAGATATTTTATCGCACCACTAAAGTTCGAAGTGTTATGTTGCCAGGTTCAGCTACCACACGAGCTGATTGAAAGCGGAAGGGACGTCTCGATTGAGGAAGGGGATCGGCGGTTGGAAAAGTGATAAGAAGCGACCGATGATCCGATTTCAAAAAAGGCAGATGATGAACTCGGGTGGTAGCAAAGACGGATTTCCAAGAATTAGAGCAGAATGCACTATCTAATCGAGCCCGAATCTGCCTTTGCCTCCACGTGAATCTTGGTTCTACAAAGCCAAGATCCTGAAGGTTACAAAGATGCACGCAGTCTCGAAAGTGAGGGTTGACAATAGGTTGCAGACGAGAGCGTCCGCGTTTATCACCACTGTCTAATTTTGCATTGAAGTCTCCGCCTAAAAGCCAAGGCGTATGAGTGAGTCTCGTGAGATTCGACAGATAATGCCAGACGAACTTTTGAAGCGCATAAGTAGGGCTACCATAAATGGTAGTGAACTCAAAAGTCGAGTGATCCCACTCAATGTTAGCATATACAGATTGACGGTGAGCAAACCGGATGTGGACTATGAGGTCGTCGTTCCATAGCAACCAGATTTTGCCCGAATAACCCTCTGCTTCTACCCAGAAAGAGTGTCCGAATCCCATATTCCTAATCACTTTCGATGCACAATCGCCGCATATGCGAGGTTCAACTAGAACAACGAGCCAAGGTTTATAAAGGAGCATGTAATTCTTCATGATAGGCTTGAAGGACCGACCTCCAGCCCTAGTAATTCCATATAAATATCGTTATAACAGAAATCTGGGGTAAGCAAGAATTTAGACTTCTGTAGGGTTGACTGCGGTCGTAGTCAACTCCTGAGCTTGGATTATCGCGTGTGCTGGACCTAATTCCTCCATTTAGGTATCGGATTTGATATCAGAGGCCACGCTGGTCTGTGGAAGTTGAATTGGGTCAGAGGGACGGGGTGGGGTTGCTCCGTGGACTTGTCCTTGAGGTGATTGGTTTATAAAGTCACTTGGGCCGCCAGGATCTTCGTCCATAGCGCCGCTAGCCAATTCTGCCTATATGGATATAGGTACATCTGGGTCTTGTATGACTATTGCCACATGGGAAGGAATAAAGAGGGCAACATGGGCAAATCTAGGCCTGAAATTGTCTTGGGTCTAGGGAATGGAAGGCTACCTATGTTGGGGCTAGTGTGGGAGGTGTACTAGGCTGGGACTCGGCGTAATTGGGCTATGTGGGAGGGGGCACTGCTGGGATACGGCGAGGGTGGGTTGGTCTGCGGGCTGTGGTAACTAGTCCTGGCCCAGTTGGTGAGCCTGGGTGTGTGCAGACGACGTCATGGCCTGCGCGGGGGAATTATTTCTAACTGAGGCACGTTTCGCTCACAGGGGATTGTCGTCTCGCGTGACCATAGGGGTTAGGGATTTGGCTTGCTTACGGTTGAGTACCGACTAGCCTGGGGAATTGCTTCGTGGACGAGCGTCAACCGTTGGAGAGATAGCCGTTGGTGGATCGAACGTTTCTGGGGCGCAGAGCGCTGTGAACCTCGATCCACGCAAACCGACTGTTGGTGCGTGGGAGGAGCTGGCAATTCGGGCGTTTGTTGTGGGGGGTGGAGTCCAGCTAGCTCACCGGTTAACCTGCATCCAAGGCCCAAATTCGGTGTGGCTGGGCGTTGCCATGGTTTGGGCATTGGTGCTTTCCGCGTGTGCTGGCGGTGGCATTGGTCCATAGGGAGTCTCTGGGGCGGGCGAGGTCTCCTGTCGAAAGGGACAGCTTAAGGAACCGTGGCCAACTCGTCCGCAATGGAAGCAAATTTACCATAAGCCGTCGTAAGCCACGCAAAAAGTTTCCCCGTCCAGCTCAACGACCAATGGGAGAGGAGAGATAAGATCCAAATTGACTGCGACTCTAGCAAAGCGTCCTCGGTAAGCCTGCTGTGTATTAGCTTCTATGTTCACTGTGCAACCCACTAGATTAAATTAAATTAATCCTTTACGACCAGAAAGTTAAGGGTTCAAGTTACAGAAACGATCTCTTTATAAAAATACAAAAGAAAAGCTGCCTATAATTGATATCCCTCCTCCATACTCTCGCAAAATGGGAAACTTTGTACACTGGAATTTGTTGACTTTTTATAGTTAAAATTTGGTTTAGCTTAACATTAATTTTATTTATCAGATCTCATCTTAACTAATTATTTAATACTGTCTCCTTTGTTGTGAATTTATTTTTGTGCTCAAATATGAAAATTAATGTTTGTTTTGTTTCAAAAGTGGAGATTGCATCAAATTATAACTCTATTGATGATAATGATAAATTTTGGATAAAATGAAGAGATTGTTTTAACGGATAAGGCTGATCACTTGAAGAGTTGGAGTTTGACTGGAAAACTTCGCCTTATCCTTATTATAAAGGAGTTTGATTTTGAATTCGTTTTAGATAGACGTCTTTAAAAGCTAGAGTTAGATTAGGATTAGATTAGAAAACCTTATAAAATGGGCGTTTCTCACAACAAAAAAGGATCCTCTCTTTTTACGCTTTTAGTTTCTTAGTCTTTCTTCTATTTTTGTTATTCAAGCAAAAGTCATATGACAGCGCGTCGAAACGCTAGTCAAAATAAAATAACTAGACTACTACTATAGCAGTAGTGAGTCTAGTCGATCCCATTGAGAGTGTGCAAAAAGTTGTTGAAATGAAATTAATCGATGTTTAGAAAAAAAAAGGGGTTTGGATTTTGGAATAAGAAAAGAAAAGAAAACTAACCTAATGAAAACAAATTAAAGAAAACATATGAAAGATGATAAAAGTGGGAAATTCGATAGGGACTCGGTTTTTTGGCTCAATCTCAGCCTACAATCAAGATACGATCATTAATTAAACCTAGCCACCAAATAACCTAGGATACAGTCTCTAGATTTAATTAGGCAATAAGATTATGAATTAGAAAAACCGATTAATTAAGGCAACAATCACATACGATGCGTCCTTTAACCGAGGTCATGTTACCCTAATGATTACGAATCATTAGTCGCTACATATGAATTTCAACATAATAATTACGGATCATATCAAAATTTTAGTAATGAGTTTGCAAATAAACGATTCAGTGAACGCATTAAAATATTCTTTTCACAATACCCAATTCAATAAACACAAGATAACATAATCAAATCCTAAAAAGAGAAAGAAACAATAAAAACAAATAAATACACTTATCTCAAGTCATCGACGTCAATGTCACCTCCAAACTGACGTCGGAATGTCTAGTCCATTATGAGTCTCTCAAAAAAGTGCTTTAGGCCCACGAAAATTATCCCCAACTGAAACCCCTGGCAACTTTGTTCTACGGCCTCCAAGCTCTCTATTATTCTATTTGACGCCACTCTCTCCCAGCTACTGTTCACTTACATGACAATTAAATATGGTCGCGCTACTATTCATGTTTTTAACCCTCTCTTATGTCTTGACCAAATGTCTGCATGAAATGCAGACGTTTTTTGCGTTTAGTAAAACACATGGTCTATGTTTCAGGTGGCATAGGTTGCGTTTTGGCTTGCTCCCACCTATCATTTACATTGCGCTGTTGTTTTATTCTTCTTTTCCGTTTTCTTCTTCTTTTCCCTGCTTATGCCTGCATTGTTGTTTTCTTCTTAGACGTTGTTGTGCGTTTTTGGTCTTGGCGTGGTCTACTGTGTGTTGGCGTTTTCTTCATCTTGCATTGCCGTTTTGCTCCTTCCAGCCATCCATTAATTTATCCCATCTCATGCCTTCATCTTCTTTGTATTTTTAACATATATCTCCTTTCCTGGCATTTTCTTATCTTCTTCTTACTCTATGAAGATAAGAGAGTATTAGCCTTCGAAAAATGGTTCAATTATCATGCTTTCGACCCATTTTAATTTATTTGCTTCCAAATTGTACCTAAAATCATATATGAGTTAAAGTAAGTATCTTAAGCATTTTCATGTCAATAATCGCTAAGTATTATGGAATAATTTCATAACCAATTAAGCATCTATCACCATGTGTGGCTAAACTCATCATTATGATTCAAGGAGATTCAATACTCTAATTATAACGTTGTGGGGTTTTGTGTTCTCAACTTTTATTCACGTTTTAATTCAAGTATTTTGTTGAAATATAAGAGTGAGAGTTTGTCCCACATTGGAAAAAGAGAGGAAAGAAGACTAACATATAAGTCTAGTGGGCTACTCCACCTATCACTAATTGATTTTAGGATGGAACCTCACTTAGAGTTGTATGTGGGCTAATTTTCCTTCTCGTGTGGGCCCGTAGGCCCATTGTAAATTCTAACATGGTATCAGGGCAGGTTACTCTTATGTTAGTCATTAACAGCTCCGAATGATAGATTATGTCACGTGTTAGACCCATACGTGAGGGGGGTGTGTTGAAATATAAGAGTGAGAGTTTGTCCCACATTGAAAAAAGAAAGAAAAGAAGACCAACATATAAGTCTAGTGGGCTACTCCACCTATCACCAATTGATTTTAGGATGGAATCTCACTTACAGTTGTATGTGGGCTAACTTTCCTTCTCGTGTGGGCCCGTAGGCCCATTGTAAATTCTAACATATTTATTGTTTTAAGTTATCATATTTCATAAATGATTGATATTCGATTAATATGACAATTTAATTTAATATTAATTATTCTATCGCTATTTAGGAATTTAGTGATCTGTAATTGTCACGAAGGAATGGTACAAGTAGCAAATAGGTTATTTATGAATTTTTATATTTAACTTATGATAAACAAGAAAACTAATTTTGAATAATTGTAGCTATCTCGATTATTTAATTTAGGGTTTAGTTTTTTTCTCGGACCTTATTGCTATCATTTATTTGATATGAAATGATATCACCCCCAGTCAATAGATGGTAAGATTTGGTTTGGATACTGAGTTTGAACCAATTAATTTAGGAAAATTTAAGACTTACTACAATTATCCTAATATTTTTAGACCAACTGCTTGAATTGTGAAGATATTCTTTTTATACCAATGATCAATATTACAATTAGATGAGATCTTTCCCTTAAATCAAAGTTTGGTAATCTTGACCTTCTCAAATTTAAATTCAATTGATTTAATTTGTTTTCGTCTTATTTTTAGTTAATTAGTTTCTTAATCAAACCCTCCTCCTCCGATTTAATTGAAATTAAGAAACTAGTGATCAGTTCTTTATAGATTCGACCTGGTTCCACAATTACTACAAAAAGTTTGGAGAATCGGGGTATTATTTTGGAGGCTTTGACAACTCAACCATTCATTCAAAGTGAGTTACACTTTGTTAAACTCTAAACAAATTGTTAGATAAGTCTTAACCTTTTACGGATTAAGGTTAGTTTCTAAAATAATTTGAAAACTCTCCTTATTGACATGCATAACTTATTGGACTTAGTCGTAGTTCAAAGGTGAATGTAATCCAACGAATATTATCACCCTTACATAAAAAGAGTTGTTATCCTTAATTTGAAATATGTTGACAAGCTTTAGTGTCTTACTTTTGTACGTTATGATTGTCACTGCTTTTCTTATAATTGATTTAGATTACATAAATATTTTTCTCAATCCCACCTTTATATTTATTAATATATATAATTTTAATTATTTACAGTATATATTACACTTTAATTGAATCGTAAACATAATTTTTATAATAAGCATACAAGAATGTTTAGATTTAATAATTTATTTAAATTTGAATTAAATAGAAAATTTGAAGTTAATATTTTATTAAAAAATAAGTAATCGTATTAAAATATGATATTTTTAGTATATAATTTTTTTCTTTGATTACCTCTAAAAAAATTCTTCCATTATGTCAAATTTTTTGTATATTTAAAATTTATTTTGAATGTTCTAAAATTGTTAACGCTTATTAAATATTTTCAAAATGTTAGAATTTAAATTATATTTTATTGTATTATTATCTGAAAGATAAACATATATAATCTCAATCACCGAAAAAATAGTACAGTAGTCTGAAATATGGACTAGGTGAAGGGCTTCGGGTTATGCCAATTAGATTGAAAGTTCCGACGGCTTAACTGGCAATTTCGCGTTGGCTTTCATCTTGGATCTGAACGTAAAAGCAGTCACGCCGTATAAGGTGGAACTTAATTGCAAGGTCGAGTGAGACTCGAGAGTGCTCGTATTCCAATGTAAGCCTAACAATAAATGAAACATGGGAGGCATTCATACGGGTTACCATCCCAAGCCAAAGGCATTGTCTTGTTCGTAAATTGGAATTTATAAAAGGAAAATTTTAAAATGGATTTGGTTTTTTTCTCTTCATGTTATTAAGTTATTCTATATTGACTAATAGCATTCATAATAACTGTAACAAATACTAAATTAACAAATTAATAATTTTAAAAAATTTAAATTAATCGTATAACTTTAAAAGATATAGGTCTTGTTTGACAAATAGCGGATTGTATTAGCTGTTAGCTAATTTTATCTACGGTTAGCTAATAACTGATTATATCAGTTGATTTGACTAGCGGATAATATCAGTTGTTTATTAAAGATATTTGGTAAAATTAGCTATTTAGTATTGACTGTTGATGTGTAAAATAACTTATGAAGACGTGATTTTAAAAAAATTATAAAAGCATTATATTATATTTCTTAGTATTTTGTTGAATATTTTTATAAGAATTTAGATTTAGATATTTAATTTTACAAAAATTAAGTTTATAACTTTAATAAAACGTATTAGTAGTAGTAGTAATAATAATAATAATAATCTAACATTAAATTCTCTATTAATATAAATGATACAAAAAAGCTACATCATATTAGTATTTTTCATATAATATGTATAAATTTTATTATTTAATAAATTAAAAATATCTATAATTATAGTATGACACATATACGATATATATTAGTTATATGTTAAAAATTTTAACTTGATGTGAATATTTATGTTCAAAAACCTAATATTATGATTTTTTAATGTAAACTAATATTATAAAATTAAATATAGATAAAAAAAGTTTAATTAATCCCTTTATTACATTCTTTTAAACTTCATGGCATAATTGTACGATAAAAGAACCTAACTTTAAAGATGCACAGAGCAAAAGTAGAGAGTAAAGTGGAAGACAATACTATCATTAGACAAACAGCTAACTCCAAAAGCTATTCTTATAAAACTTTTAGAAATCAACCTATTAGAATTAAATAAACTAACCAATCATTTATTCACTAAATATATCAATAATTTTTTAAAATAATCATAAAGCTAACTCTTAGGGGGCAGTTGGTTCGTAAAAAGGAATGGTAATTAGAATGGGAATGACTTTAGTAAAGAATGAGAATGAATATTATCATTATAATTATGATGGTTGGTTGAGAGAAAGGAATGATTACCATTACCTTTGATAGTGATTGGTTTGTAAAAATACAAACAGATAAAAATTTATTATAATTAAATAATTAATTATATTATATTATAATTAATTATATTGTAATTAATTAAGCATATTATAATTATTAATTATGTGTTAATTAATTATATTGTAACTAATTAATAATATTTTAATTACAATATTTTAATTAATGAATAATTATATTTTAATTA
>JANKOE010000002.1:684306-698138 GCA_026284465.1 Erythroxylum citrifolium | reverse complement strand
TTTTAATTAATTATATTGTAGTTAATTAATTATTAATAATATTTTAATTAATTATATTGTAATTAATTAATTAATTATAATATTTTAATTAATTAATAATTATATTTTAATTAGTTATATTTTAATTAATTGTAATAAGCATACCCTTACTTAGCAATGATACCCATTCCTCTAGATTATGAGAGGAATGGGGTATTACCCAAAAATAGGTAATCAAAATATTAACTCTATAATCATAATCTCTTACCAAACTCAATGTTTCATTTCATACCCATTCTCATTTCTTCATATCCACCAAACAAGCACACCTTAATCAACATGCTCTTAATCAAAATAAGCTCATAAGCTCTTTGCTAAAGACATCCATAAATATTAGCCTAGGCAAGCCAAAGCCTACAAGCTTACATGTAGTGGCTTCGTGGCGGGCTCTCTTTGAAACAAATCAAAAGCTCTAAGCGCGGGTGTCAAAACTGGCGTCGCTCGTTAAGCCTAATTGTGGCTCATATATTGTGCTTCTACATCTTATGACTTAATAAATATAGTAAAGCCAGAAATCCCTACTAAGACAGGAATTTCCTAGTTCGGTTTATAACTTAAATAGGCGTGCCTTTTGGCCATTCTCTCTTCTTATTTTAGAACAATCTTCTTGAAAATATTGTCTTTTTTAGGAAATATTAATGTTCTATTTTAGATTTAAAAGCATACATCATTTTAAATATAATTAGAGATAAAAAATCAATTAAATTGGAAATTAATATATAATATTGAAATAGGTTTGAGTACAAACAAACTTAAAATTCTATTTAATAATGAGTTTTGAACTTATTTATTCAAATTTAATTAAATAGGTTGATTTTATTAGAAAAATCGACCATCTCATTTTTATTAGAATTTTGAGATTAAAATTATGATTAAGTGTATGTTTTAAATAAATATTATATACTGATTTATTAAATCAATTAATTTGGCAAACTAACGTATTTACAATGTTTTTAAAATCAGATTCGAAGTTAAACCGATAAAAAAAGAATTTTAAAATTTAAAATGTTCAACTAATATTAAACTTTCATAAAATCGACTAAAAATTAAATAAAATTAAAGAATTTAAAATATAATTAAAAAAGATTTTCCTTACTAATTGAAGAATTTGGAATTTAATTAACAAAAATTGTTAAATTAATCAACTATTAATAATAAAATTTATTAAAGTAAATTTAATTAGATAGTTAAAAACTTAATAATATTTATTTAGAATACAAAATCTTTTAAAATTTAAGAGATTTTGTTATATAGACCTTTCAGAAAAGTTTCCTCTACCGCTTCAAGCTTCTAAAAGGCAGGTTCAAGTAGAATTTTCTTAATAAGGTAAAGTTGAAATTAATCGATTTGATAAGAACCGAAACTGACAAACTTGGCAATGCCTAATACTACGTCGGCAAAGGCTGACTGTTTCATGTCTCCTTGCGAGTGAATTCCTCCATTAACATCCAAAACACACCACACCTCCATTCCTCTCCACTCCTAATCTTTCTCTCTCTCTATTTAGCCTCTGACCCCATGCGTCCATTGTTGTTGTTGCGTCACCAAATTTGCATGTGTCCATCGTCGTTTAGTGCTAGCATTGAAAGCGTTTTAATGGGGGTGGCTGTTAACTATACTTAAATGATCTGCTTCCTTCTCTGTCTGTATCCCCATCGGTTCTCTAACTTTCCGTTTTTCATTTGTCTTATAATTAGCTCCCCTAGAAGGTCACTTCTTTTCCTATATATAGCACTAGCCACCAGTTTCATACGTTCATAATTGTTCGGTCTCTTTGTAAAAGAGCTACTAAGAGTCAGGCATCACCTCCATTTTTATGTCTTGTGATCTTATGGTTTCTGATTATTAATAGCTAGTGGATTGTGTGAAAAAGAAAGGGAAGGTTTGGTGTTTGGTGTTTGCTTCCTTCTTTTTGTTTTTTGGCTCCATCTTGGTTTGGTCTCCGGCACAAATCATAATAATGGCTGTTCAGGCACAGTTGTATCCAGAAAGTCTCGGTCTCCCCACCTTTGTGCCTGGCCTACAGGATTGGATTGTTTATAATCCTACTGTTCCAGGGAATGGAGTCGATGTCTTTTCCAATTTCCAAGATCAAAATCTCTTCTTTTCACAAGAAATCTCTCCACCCTTTGGTGTCGACAATAATACAGGCGTGGTCTGTTCTTCTTCAGCATCAACTTGTGATAGTTCCTCCATTGCCGTGGCTCTTTCTCAGTCCCTGGACGCCCATTTCAGGATGCAAAGAGAAGAGCTCGACTGCTTTCTTCAGTTACAGGTAAAAAAAATCACACCTGTTTATTGGAATATGATCAGCTTAAAATCTTCTCATGGTTCTATTCGTTTGAGTGCAGAATGAGAGACTACGTTTGGCGTTACAAGAGCAGAGAAAGCTTCAACTCGAGACTCTAGTGAAGAGTGCAGAATCAAAGGCCTGGTCTCTAATGAGGCAAAAAGAGGACAACTTAGCCGAAGCAAGAAGGAAGACGTTAGAGCTTGAAGCCCGGTTAAGAAAAGCACAAATGGAGAGCGATTCATGGCAGAGTCTGGCCCGAACAAACGAGTCGATGGTCGTAGAACTAACCCAACAAGTCAAAGAGAGGCTGCTCTTGATGAGTGAAATAGGCCGATCTCAAGACGCAGAGTCCTGCTGTGGTTCATGCGATAGAGCACAAGAAGACACACCCACCCACGCGGGATCAGAGATTGCCTGCAAAAGTTGCAATTCTCGGAGGCCGAACGTTCTCTTTCTACCTTGCAGACACCTCTGCTCGTGCAAATCCTGCGAAGCTTTTCTGGGTTCGTGCCCTGTCTGTAAATCCGTAAAAGAAGCAAGCATGGAGGTTTTCTGGTCTTAGCAAAACGAGAGAAATGCACGAACCCTGAAGAGAAAATTAAAAGAATCAAACATAATTTTGTCCCTTTTCGAAAGAAACACATGTTGATAGTAGTTGTATGCAAATTATGATGCTTTCCGGCTCTTCCGTTTGCCTTTTATTACGTCTCCATTAACAGAACCTTAAAATATAAGAACCGTAATTACGTAGATCGGCAAGGAAGAATCTTTCAACTCGATCAAGGTACCACTTACGAGTACTTTTAGATTAGCAAACACAGAACCTAGCAGTAGCTGTGTCAGGCCCCGAAAAATAGTAAATTGACTGCTCACTTATAGAATTTCACGGAGCATTCATTGGGACAGTGATATGAACCAACCAGCCTCGAAATTCGAACAGATTCGGCACGTAATGGAGAGGGCAAGGAAAGAATAAGAATTAATATAATGTTCTTGCTTCGAATTACAACACTCTTTATATCTTAACCGTTATTATGTGTATGTGTGTCCAAGCTGGGAAAAGTACGTAACTATCGACCTTAGTGGAGTCCATCGATAACGTGGGTGATGCGTGTATGGCCCCCACTGTGTGCAGTGTCAAAATTCAAAAACAACCGTTTCCTAGATTTCGAAGTCCGTTATGTATATAATTCCAATTGAAAAGTCGTTTGGTCCCTTTCCAATTAACGAAAAATAAAAAAAATCATTACTCCTCATCGATGTACAGTTTTGAATAAAATTTAATGGAAAAATAAAAAAGATATGTATTTATTTAAAAAATGCTCGTTTTCCATTATATATATATATAGGTTTTGAATTATTTATAGTATAATACAACTTGAATGTTCAAATTAAATTAAAATGTTTTTAACATATTAAAATTGTATAAAATTATAAATATTAGCATTATATTATTTCATATTTTTAAATAAAAAGGGCCTTTTTTAAAATTAATCTAAAAAATAATATAACAGGTACATTTAAATAACAAAGAGTTAATGTAAATAATACTTTTAGCAGGAAACATGTATTACCTTATAAATAAAAGGCATTGTGTTTCTTTTGTTGTGACTAAAAGTTATTTTAAAATTTAAATAATTTAATGTTTAATAAAGGTTTTTATTAAATAAATAAATAAACTCTTTTCAACAAAATTTATCCTTTGTCAAATTTTTATAAACAAACATATATATATTTAATAAAATAAGAAAATTTTAACACTGCCAATTTCTTGAAAATTAAGATATCGGCAATATTGAGATTAGAGTACCCTACTTTCGTTAGGATGTTTCAATTATGTGTTATTTAATTTTGCGTCATATATTTACTTGGGTCTTATATAAATATATGAATAATATTTAATAAAATAAGATAATAATAAATTGATCAATTTTATATAAATATATTAATAAAATTTAATAAAATAAATAGTAAGAATCAGTAAATTCCAATACAAATGTAATTTGTGTCTCTATAAGACAAACTTCTAAACGTATTTCTTCCCAAAAAAAATCTATAAGCTCCTTACGGGACGGCTAATCTTTTTTTAATTATAAATTTGGATAATTAAGCCGCATTGACTTGCTTTTTGATAGGAATCCGTACCAGACCAAAAAAGTTTCACACCGCGCACATGTCTCGGTACTTGAGATTTCGTACGCGTGTTGTACACGTGGATTCTTAGTACTCCCTAGTGCTTCTTCGTCATCAACTAGGGCTGAAGTACACTCTACAGTTTATTGGGAAAACCGATGTCCGTTTTTGACTCGTGGACTTTTGTGCTGTGTTGTGGGGGGGTCGCTAAAACTGTAAATGCAGAATATAGATTGCTCCAGTCCTCAAGAAGCTAGTGGTTGTGGTTACTGTAGTAGGTGTTGGCTGGTTGGGACCATCCCTCACACAAACTAGCTTTCCTTATTTTTTACGAGAGTCTTATGATTCTGTCGCCTCCGGAAAGCTTTTAGACGTGTCGCGTTTCCCTTCCTCGTGAATGTTGGATTTCAAGAGCCCTTGCGATGATGACCTGTGATGAAATATCTAAAAACCATGTAATGTCGATGAAATTGAAAATTTTGTGAGTGCTTGTCGCAGATAAGTTAAATCTTCTATTTTAGTTACTTTATTTTAATTATATTTTATTAAATTTTACTTATATAAAATTTATATAAATATGTGAATAAGATTTAATGAAATATGATTAAAACAAAATAAATGAAATAGAAAAATGTATGAATAAGATTTAATAAAATATGATAAGAACATCATAATCAGAATAAGAGATCTGATTCCGGTATAAATAGGCTTGATTCCGAAATAAATTAGGTCTTTTTCATCCAACTTAAAATAAATATATTCCTTACCTTTTAAAAATAAATATAATATCATTTTAATAAAATTTAATTAATTTAGGCAGACCGATTGACTTCAAACTAAATTAAATTAAACATGCTTTGCTCATCCTAATCTTAGTGTTTACATTATATCATATTAAGTTAGTGATTCTAAGTCTTTAATTTGATTATCAAATGGTATTAAATTTAATCTAAATTTAATTTTACTTTATTAATTTATTGATAAGATGTGATTTTATAATTTTAAATTTGTTTAATTATAATTAAACTAAACTAAATTTAATTTTAGATCAAATTATGACTAAATGTTTGCCCTTGAGATAAAATTGATATTCTTTGTAGGTGAAACAAAAAATTAATAGTTTCAAGACTTTACTTGTTAGAAATATAAGAATTTATAATGTTTTATGTAAACTAATATTTTAAATTAAGACTAATATTTTAAATTAAGTACCTTGTGGTTAAGGGTAATAATTATAATAAATTGTAAAATTGCTCTTGAATTAGCCGTCGCCACCTCAACAAGAGATACTATGTCACATGTTAGGTCTTAAATTAACCCATAAGTAAGAGGAGTGTGTTGAACTATAAACAGTAACGAAGCCAGAAAATTAAGATAAGAGGGTTTAAATATTTAATTTTTTAAAATTTGAAGGGCCAGTGCACTACTAACCCCTAAATAACTTCATCCTTGCATATATATATATATATATATATATATAATAAAAATATTTAATTTTTTTATACTGAGCCCCGTGTAGTCAATGACTATAAATAAGAGTTTATCTAACATAAAGAAAAAAAACTTTGAACATGCATATAAGTTTAATAAATTACTCTTTATATAATAATTAATTTTAGAACAGAACATCGGTTTGAAGTTGAATTGAATATTACAGTTATAACCGTACTTTAAGCCATTGGAAAACAGAGAAACATTGTATCACATCCTCCTAATTTAAGTCCTCTTTGTACTCTACAGTTTACATAATGGCCTTGGTGATTGTTTTGTTTGAATTGGCAAACAGTCAAGCTGGAGCCCTGAGATTGAAGTCTCGGAGTCGGGACGTGCCTAACACGTTGATAAGTCGCAAAGCATGACTAAAGGACAGGAACGGAAGGTTGGTCCATTGATTCAACCAAAATTAACGGGTCAATTTGATTGAATTTTATGACAAGTCCAGATTTAGAAACACTCGTCAATTTCATTTGAATAGTCTAATTGCTTAAATGATATTCTTTTAATTTAATTTTTATTAAAATAACATGGTTTTAAATTTAATTGATCAGTCTATAATTGGATAAATAAAATAATATATTTTATTTTATTTTATTTATAATTAGTTAAAAAAATATTCTAAATAAGTGCATTAATATATTTTTACTCTTAATTATATATTAAATTATGCCTTTAATAATTTCAACTTATACTTTTAATAAAATAATGTTCAAAATTTTATTATTAAATCTATTTTTCAATTAAAGTTATATTTAATTTCAAATTTAATATATTTTTGATCTAAAAATATTCAATTTTTGTGTTCATTAAAATTAAATTTCATAAAATTGGTTTTATTTGGTATAAATGAATTAATTTAAGTTAAAATAATATTATAATATTTAATTACTAAGGAATTAATTTACTAAATTAAAATAAGTCATGTTCAAAACGGCGATGGATTTGGTAATGTAGAGACAAAATGCAATTATTGGAAGTTAAGAAAAACAAAAATATATCTCATGCTACAAACGATTCGGATAAGCAGTACACGTGGCTTCAATCGCACCCCTGATCATACACTTTGGCATTAAGTGGCGGGTCCTACGTGAATCATGAACAAGTCGGGTTCGGGTTGTAATAAGCTGATGATAGCTCGATAGTGACGCGCGGCATACCAAACAGAGGTTAACTTAATCCTCCGTGTTGATGTTTATACTCTAACGCTGCGTTTGGTTAGCGTCTCCCAGCCAATTATTCCTGCCCTCCTCTCTCCGGTCACTTCTCTTCAGAGTTTAGAAACCCAAAAAGCAAGTTCCCGAAAAATAGAAAACCATAATCCTTCGTGCCGCTCCGAGGAACGGTTGATTAGATCAGCTATGCACCAAGGAGATTACTCCTCATATTATCAATATCATCTTCCAAACCCTAACCCTAATCCTAACAATCCCAATCCGATCGATCCCCAGCAGAGCTCCTACGCATCTGCGCCACCCTTCACGACCAATTACGGCGCCTCTGATTATCCCCCAAGTTATCCTCCATACATTCAGAATTCCGATCCCGTTTATGCTCCGACGACAACCACAAGTGCTCCTCCGCCTCCGAACCCTAATAATCTCCAATCGTCCTTTAATGTAGCATCCCAGCCACCGCCATCTCAATCGCAGTCAGGTTTTCCTCCCTACGATTCACACGGGCACTACCAGTCTTCAACCCCTCAGCAACCCTTCTACCCCCCATACGATCAACATCAGACGGCTCCAAGTTACACTCCTGCTCCACCTGCATCGAACCCAATTGCATCAAATCCCAGCCCTATCACAACTCCAACATACTCTTCCATGTACAATGCACCGTTCAATCCGGTAGGATCGGGTTTGCCACCTGCTTATGATACTAATTACGAGAAGTATGA
The DNA here is from genome assembly GCA_026284465.1 of Erythroxylum citrifolium. Taxonomy (NCBI): domain Eukaryota; kingdom Viridiplantae; phylum Streptophyta; class Magnoliopsida; order Malpighiales; family Erythroxylaceae; genus Erythroxylum; species Erythroxylum citrifolium. The sequence goes on along the minus strand of JANKOE010000002.1, from coordinate 690,279 downwards.
TCAGGGTGTTGGGTATTTTGACGACAAATACGGAGGCCTTGGTCGGAGCAGATCCGATTTGGGTTCGGATCCTTATGGTAAGCGACCAGAGAGCCGGTACGATTTGGGTTTGGGTTTGGGTCGTGACGATGGGTATGGAGATGGGATTTATGCGTATCAAGGTGGTAAAGTGGAGCCTTATGGAGCAAGAGGGACAGCTCCAAAATCGTCGACGTGGTCTGGGTTTGATGACTATGGAAGAGCTATTAGCTTTCCCTCTACGAAAGACTCGTATTCAAGTTCTGTTTCAGGGTCTCCTAAGATTGTTAGAGCTGTGCCCAAAGCAGAGACTCAACAAGATGTCAAAAGCGCGTTCCAAAAATTCAGGGTTAAGTTGCTTGCTGAAAGTGTGGGGCAGAGCACCATGGACGTTCTTTGCCAGGTAGGATGGTGTATATAACATACGAAACAGAAAGCACTTGTGCATTTGTCCCGTATTCTCAATATCTATTTGGTTGGATTTGTTTTAACTTTGAAGTTATATTGCACCCCGTTGAATGGATAAATGACTCTTTTTTAGGTGTTTTTGAACAATTCTGGACTATGTAGAATATAGCAGGATGGCTCTAAATATGTTCTTATGTATACTAAGAGTGAATGTGCGAAGGGTTGATTGTATAAAATGTTACACGAATTTTCATGCTTCTAATCCATCTATAATTATGCTCGATGGGATTTCTGCAATTTTTATCATGGTTTGAAGTGAAGATCTTTGAATTGCAACTTTCCTGACATGAGTCATGATTTTGTTTCATCTCTGTGTAGATTGGTTTGGATGGAATCCGCATGCTTGATCCTGGTACAGGGCGGACTTTGAGAATATATCCTCTCGAGAATATCACAAGATGTGAAGTAGATTTTCTGACTCTTAGATTCCTTAGTTTGTCCCGTTTTGGCTGCGTTTGTTCCTCTTAATTTTTGGCTCAGTATTGGTGTCAATATTTCTAAAATGCAGATTGCCGATTCATCTACTTTGGCAATTTGGTCCAAGAGCTCTGTGGATATAGAGCCAAGACGTATTAGATTGCAATCAAATAGCTATACAACAAATACCCTTCTTGATACCGTGACAGCTGCAACTGTGCAGGTTGGTTGGCCATGAAGATCTAATGTTCTTTATGTTTTACATGGTTGTCATATCTATTTGTTTAAGATTCTACGCTTTCAATCATGTCATACTTGCAATATTATTTAAAAAAAAAGCTGACATTTCATATTTGTGGTACGTATTAATTGTGGAATGAAATTGATCTTCTGGCACCAAAGTGTGAGTGGGTTTACCAACCTCACCATCTTTTTCATTGTGGGTTCCTTTTATTCTAGTAGGCTACACATTTCTTGAGATTCTTTTATTTTGTGGGATTTGAGGGACTATTATGAACATTTTGTCCATCATTCATATTATTTCTGATACGATGATCAAGTTAAAGAGAGTTGATTTGCTGTGCTATCACTCGTTTATGTTTACCTTTCATTTGTGCAAATGAAGCATCTTCTCTTGTCTTTATTTGAAATGCAGCTCAAGGAGATGGGTGGATCAAGCAGGCCTTCAGATTTGCCAAAGACAATTGAACAGCCTACTGAGAAGAAAAAAGGATTTGGTGAATGGATGAACTTGATGAAGCCAAGCAATGAGGAGAAGGATCATTGGGTAATTCAAAGCTCTTTCAAAAGTATTTGTTTCAATGATTATTTTTGAGAAATTCAACTTAGTAATTTTTGGGCCAATAATCTCCATCAAGCCTTTTACTTTTTCTTTTCCTTATTCTGGAGTAAAGAGCAGGTTCTTATGGGAGATTGCAGATGGAGAAGGGGTTTAGAACGACTGATGTTTAATTTGTGACCTAGAAGTCATTTGTCTTACTTATATGATATTTTATGCATAGGTCCCTGATGAAGCTGTTTCCAAGTGTACAGCATGCGGCACTGATTTTGGGGCTTTTTTGCGCAAGGTAAATCGATGTTTCATGGCTGAGAAACCTCATAATTATCTCTCTTTTGTTGTAAACTTATGACAACATTTTCCTACATTTCTCAGCACCACTGCAGAAACTGTGGAGACATTTTCTGTGACAAGTGTACTCATGGAAGAATTGCTCTTACTGCTGATGAGAGCGCACAGCCTGTTAGAGTTTGTGACCGCTGCATGGTATTTACTGTAGATTTGTGCGTGCCATTTTCATTTCTCATTTCTTGTCATAGGACAGGTTATCTTTTTTGCAGCACCGTGTGAAGTACAGTGGTTCATTAGAAATCAGCTTAGAACTGTTTGTCTAAAACATTCTTTTTTGCTTTAATTTCTGATGATTCGGTTGAATTAGTTGTGTAGATAGTGTCATAATGAATGGTGATGAAACTCATCCTTTGATCAAATTGTGGTACATAATAAATCAGCTATGAGAACTATTTGTGTTTATTTAGTTGAATTTCTTGATGTATTCTTGACAAACATTTTGTCTTCTTGTGAATTCCAATGATCCAAGCGACTTAGTTGTGTAGATAGTATGACAATGAATGGTGATGGGACTCGTACTTTGATCACATTACTGCATGGGATCTGAAATTTAGGCTCTTTATCTGTGTACTGTTCTCTATGCAAGTTAGGCTTTTAATTAGCCAGAATTTTTGTGGTCTAGGGATGTGAAGTTTAATTATTACCTAGGACCTTAAATTTCTATTCTAAAAGCTTTTTATCTGCAGAATTTATGATTTTCTAAGTTTCCCAATTTCGTCGTCTTTCAGGCAGAAGTGACTCAGAGGCTGAACAATGCCAAGGAAGCTGCCAGTAAACCTGCTGCATTGCGTAGTCACGCTGATCTTGCCAAGAAGCTTCAAGTAACACTAGATCTCCTGCTATACCTATCTGATAGAATTTGGTTTGGTTTCAGTCTCACTTTTCTACTCGTTTTAATGCTTGATCATGATTGACAGGAGGAAATGGAAAAGAATCGAAAGGCATCATCAGGTAATAGCTTGTTTGAACTTTATGTGCATCTTCTTGATAGGTGGAACCTATGTTTGTTTGTTATTCGGTCTGATGATTAAGCCTGTCACCTTTGATCAAACTAGAATCTGCCTAACTTCGAATCATTTGCTTTATAGGATCCAAGTCAGATGGATCTGGGAGGCGGATGAAGGAAGTTGCTTGCCCAACTTGCACTGTCCATTTACAGGTTTGAAACTCTTGCTTATCACTTTCCAGAGGGTTAGGATTTTCACTAATACTTGACAGTGTGATTTCTCCTCTGTAGGTCCAAGTCCCCAGCTCAGGGTCTGAGACCATCGAGTGTGGAGTATGTCAGCACCCATTTCTCGTAAGTGCTCATTGATGTCTAGCCCTAGTCCGTCGTACCACGCACCTTTACTTTCCAGTGGGCTTTTCGGAGTTGGTGTGGATTGCTTGGAGTTTCTTATGTAGAAGTAGAACCTTCACAGCGCATTTAATATTGTATAGAAATTAATTATCTTCGTCAACTCTGACTCACAATATGCTGTTAAATACTGCTTCTCGAACTGTAATTTGAGTAAGAATTTACAATTTGGCTGCTTTCGCTGTGATCAAATAAAGGATTGTCCATTTCTCAGTGGCCATCTTTGGAAGTAATTGTTCAACTTGAGCCACTTCTTAGTTGCATATCAGTTAACCGTTTTGTGTTAGAATTCAAGTAGTTCTTTGTGAAAGTGCATTCGGACATTATTTACGGTACGTTCAGTTTGAACCTGATGGGAGTTTTAGAAATTCAAGTAGTTCTAGCATGAAATGTTCGTCTTCTGGTCGGATTACGTTTGGAAAGAACCGAGTGAATTTTTAAGCTCCAGAAGAGATACGGACATGAAAGGGGCTGTACAGCTTCGGCAGCCCTTGAATTTACTTTTTCTTTGGTGGATGCAGTATTTAATTATCTGAATTTGATGGCTCCTTCTATTTTTCCTCCAAGTAACAATCAATTCCAGCTGAACAAATGGGTATTAATGAAATGTCACATCTGGACCCAACGATGAAACCTCATGGTACCGTACCAGTAGCCGCCCCGTTTTCGGGTTGTTCAGGTTACAGCAAACCTCGGTTGGATTTGAAGTTAACGTCTATTAATGACAATTATTAAATTTGTGTTCCTGATTGTGAAAACAAGTCAATGAAGAGGGAGTGTTCCATATCGATGTATATCTCCACCAACAGACCCGAAAGTTGCAAGGGTAACAAAAAAATTCTTATTCCTTATCTTTGAATACACATTCCATATTTATTTAACAATCCATAATAACTCTTAATTTTAAAATATAAATTATTATACTAATCAATAATTTAAAGTTAAAATAATAGGCCGAACCAATTGGTAAAGCTCAAGAATATGGAAAATCTGAAACATAAATGAAACAAGTGGACACTAGTCCAGCATACGTCAAGAGCTGGTTTTTAAGGAAAGTGGATCAATTCCTCTGTTTCAGTTTTCGTGCCGAGACCATCTTTTCATTGATTAACATTCTATGTGTTACCATCCTTCCATTAATTAACACCAAAACGGAACAACCACCCTCTCCGCGAGGAAAGGAGCCTTTGGAATTTAAGTAGAGACATGACAACTAGCTGATAACGAAAAGAAATAGAAGAGGGCAAGAACTGAGAGAATCAACATTGAGTATGTTAAGCCAAGATCGTGATTCGTATCAACAAGGGCAGTAGTTGGCAGTTGAGAGTAACTCCCAACTAACTGACTGTCTAGTCAATCAGACATACATTTAATTTCTTTCTGTTGGTCCTATACGTGTATCTAACCACGGTATTCAGTAATCCAACGTAAAACCTACGGTGTCATTTGTTTTTCTTACATGGAATTCTGTTCTGAAACTCATTTAAAGTTGAGATAGAATTCTAGATTTTTGACTGCACGAGAAAGGCTTTTCTGTTTCAATGAAGTGCATGGATATCATGTGACACAAGTCTGCCTGAATTCTGCATTCGACTCAATTTTCTTATGCTTTTTCCTCAAAAAGAGAGCCAATAACCATACAGTTCACACCAGAGTGCTGGAGTCAACGAGAGACTGAAACTTGTGATGAGACGAAATTTGGTGAAAGGGACATTAAATGTCCATGGACCCAGGTAAACATTTCAAAATTTTGTTTTATGATCGAAAATTAAAGTTGAATATACAAATAGCATATCAGCATTTTATAAAATATTTTAAATAGATAATTACTGTAATTTTTATTGTATACAATTAAAATAGCATCATTTTACTGAATACGGTAATAAAAATAACAATAAGAACTTATCTATATCCTTTATAAAATGATAATGTGAAAATAATATCTTTTAGTAATGTTTAGTAAGATTGTGCTCATGTTAGAGCATGTTGGGATCTATTACCTTTACATCGTGTTGCTTCAAATTTTCTTACTTTTTTGCAGGATCTCTTAAAGGGAGGGGTGATGAGGTGAGTCGGGCTTGTGTGCTGTTATGTCACATATAGAAAGCCCGAAATACCTTTATATGGCAACAATGCAAACTTGACCCCCGGGCCATCGTAGTATCATCACACCGATCTTTGGCAGAATGGACGCATGTCTAAGCCCAAACGAGAGATGTCGATATACCATTAGGGGTGGATGCACCGGTAACCCGATGGTCAGGCCCAACCGATAGAGCTGTAAAGTGCAACTTTGATGCCACAATTCACAAGGCGCAGGGGACAAGATCGTATGGCGTAGTCCTAAGGGGTTAAAGGGGTCAGTTTATTACATGTTTTTTTATTCCACTCATATTACACCCTCTTATTGCGAAAGCTATAGCTTTCAAAGAGGCTCTATCTTGGTTGATACACATAAGAGTTACATCAGTGGAGGTGGAGACCGATTGCCTTCAACTGGTCCAATGGTTCCATGGCTCCAGCATAGGCATTAATGAGTTAGGAGTGATTATGGCCGAGTGCA
>JANKOE010000002.1:673455-684206 GCA_026284465.1 Erythroxylum citrifolium | reverse complement strand
TGGCTCCAGCATAGGCATTAATGAGTTAGGAGTGATTATGGCCGAGTGCAAAGGCACAACTATGAAATTTCGATCTTTTACTTTTACCTAGATTTCCAGGCATATTAATAGGGTAGCCCACATGTTAGTTAAAGCAGCTACTCAATATCCCAATAGACATAGTTGTGATAGGCCGCCGACTTTTTTATTAGATACGCTCAACTACGATGCTGGATTATCCCGTTAATTAATCTCAATTTTAAAAAAAGAAATTATTTTTAATGTTAAATTAACGATAATTCTAAATTGTTATGACATCACGTAAACTAAATTAAATTACTCATATAATAGAAATTATTGATAACTTAGAGAAACAATAATTCAGTAATTGTCTTGTTCAATGTGGGGTATGAAAAAGTCTAAAAGTATACAACCTTACTTTTAACTAGTAGAGAGACCGTTTTCGATAGATTTAAATAAAAAATTACGTGCAAATAAAATATAAAAATATCAAAAATAATAAATATATAACAAAGTAAAGAATAAACGTGATAACATGAGTAAATAAATACATAAACGAGAAATAAGAAAAATAAATAAAAACAATCACGCTATCAAAAACTTAATTCTCTTAAAATTAACCGTGTAGTTAATATATTTTGAAAAAAATAAGAGTATAACGTGATATCATAAATAACGGTAAGGACTAACTTACAAATTTTTAAAAAATAATAGAGGACATTTTGTAACTTTTATCAAAATTTAGAATATTGGGTATAATTAGCAATAATTGTAATATGTAGTATAGACTTTATTACATACCCAAGATCATACATGAAAGGATTAAGAACAAAAGTAATGTGAAATACCTTATTTCGTTTAATCTCTGATTTTAATACCGTTTTCGAGCTCCAAACGAACACGAATCTCCCAGGCTTTTATGGAAAGTGTTTCCCGACACGAGATTTAGATGTTTCTACAGTTTTCTCAATACATAAGCTCTCTTAACGGACCAAAGAGTCCTTATGCTTACGAATGATATGAGCGACTGCAAGAGTCCTTAACCTTTATATATAGCTTCCATATCGGATTTTCCCATCACAAGGCCGATATGGGTCCGGTCTACATTGATTGAAATCCATTTTTCACTCTAACTTTGACTCATTAATTTAGATTATTTATTGGGTCACTTTATTATCTTTATCTGGATCAAATTACGTAACTTAATTAATAATTTATTAAAAATTCAAAAAATGCAATTAATAGTTGTCCAACTTTATAAGAAATGACAAAATTGTCCAACAATAATAAGTTAATTATTTACCATCAACTCAAAATTTGTCTAAATTAGCCTATTAGTCCACATTTCTTCAACTGTAATGAGATTTGTGAGTGAGCTATCAATGAATTACAAGAACAGGAACCAAAACCAATGACTTTCTGAAACTTTTTGTCTCAATGCAATTAAACACGAAGGTGCCACGGCAAGTATGTAGCTCACGGTTGGAGATTTACTCATTATAATTATTGGATGAAGCAGAAGCACATGTATATGCCTATTTTAAGACAAGAGTTAGATTACTTTTTACTTTTTTGCTTTTCGATATTTTGGTTAAATAATTGATCGAAAGCAGGAAGTTGGCGCAGAGGGAATTTACGGGCATCTTCTGTGTTCTCTGCTTCACAGGCTACACTTCTCTTCTTTAAAGTTTACTACTTCTTTTTTTATCCTCTCTCTCTTTTTTAGAGAAATGATCATCACAAAAAGTCAAAACAAACAAGCAGAAATTTGTCTGTGTGATTTAACAGATCCATCCAACTTCATTGTAGGTGATATAAATGATGGTAATTAATGACACATTTCTCTCTTTTAGACACGTTTCAAAGCTATAAAAGAATTGATCTGATAAGCGAACCCATCATTTCTCAGTTGTAGTCACTCTGTAACTTTTGCAATGGCGTCTTGTTTCAGGTATCTGTCGCTTTCTGCCACTTGTTCATCCATAACTCTGATCTGGGTCTCTCTTTTTCTGCTTCTTCTCTTCAGTGGTATTACTGAAGCTGTCATTAAGCTTCCAAATAACGAGACAGTTTCAGCTGTAATCGTGTTTGGAGACTCCATTGTTGATACAGGAAACAACAACGATGTCCCAACGCTTGCTAAGAGCAACTTCCCACCTTATGGAAGAGATTTCATGGGAGGAGTACCTACTGGAAGATTTTCCAATGGAAAAGTCCCCTCAGATTTATTAGGTTGCACTTGCAGTTCCCTTATCATAGCAGTACAGTTTGGAGATAATTCTGCAGAAAAACAATGACATCAAATATCAAAATCCAAGTTATTTTAGTGAAATATTCATTTGTATGAACTCATCAAAATCTCGTTTTCTGAATTCCAGCTGAAGAGTTGGGAGTTAAAGATCTCTTACCAGCTTATAGGGATCCAAACTTGCGACCTGAAGATCTACTCACCGGTGTTTGCTTTGCCACTGGTGGTTCAGGATACGATCCTCTGACCTCAGAAATTGCAGTAATGAAACCTGAAACTTCTTTTTTCTTTTTTACTGTGTTTTCTTGTTCTCGAATCCAAATAAAACTGACCCAACTTTGTTCTTTCTTCCATAAATCAGTTGGTGACATCACTAGATGGTCAACTGCAAGAATTCAAAGAGTACATAGAGAAGGTGAGAGGACTGATCGGAGATGAAAAGACAAGGCTTTTGCTAGAGAAAGCAGTAGTTGTGGTGGTGCAAAGCAGCAATGACATCGATACTACATATTATAATAGTCGTATTAGAGCAGCTCACTACGATATTTCATCCTACACTGACATGTTGGTGGCTTCTGCCACAAACTTCGTTAAGGTAAGGTTTTTTACGTTTTTTTTTTGTAAAAATATAGAAAAGATTACGTAAATTATAATTATATCACAAATTTTTACAAAAAGATAAATACGAAATAACCAAAAAATATAAATATGATTGTGATAAAGGAAAAGATTATGGAGTTGTTGTTTTATTAGTTTTCTGGTCAATTGCTTTTTTAAAAAGTAAAAAATATATATTTTAAAACATTTTTTATTTAACAACTAGAGAAATTAGTCCATTTATCTAAATTGAAATTACCTCTGTATTTTATAAATTATTTATTAGGGTATTTAAATAATATTAGTTGATGATAATTACAAAGTACTAATCATATAGTTGAATTTTGAGATCAGATTTTCTGTTTTGGTTATGGTGTTCGTATTCACATAAATATATGGATGAGATTTAATGTACTAAGTTAGTAACCGAGTAGCTAGGATTTGATGTATTGAATTCTTATATTAAATAATGATAAGACACTCAATTTCAATTGTAAAATTGTAAATAATATTCATAATCTAAAATAGAATTCAATTACGTAATTTTCATTTAAATAATTTTTATAATAATTTTGAAATATTGATTAAATTATTTGTATATCTAATAAATATTATACATCCCTAAGTTTTAAAATATTGTTTTAGACCATAAACACTTAACAAAAAATGAAACACAAAAAGGGTTGTAATTAACAAGTTCTGATGGATAAATGTAGGAGTTGTACGGACTTGGGACTTTTAGAATAGGCGTCTTTGGGGCACCGCCACTTGGGTGTGTGCCGTCGACGAGAACGTTGGCCGGAGGAATAACGAGGGAGTGCAACGAAATGTACAATCAAGGATCACAGCTCTTCAACTCCAAGCTATCCAAAGCGATGGATTCTCTAAGGAGCAGTTTGCCTTCTTCAAAAGTGTTCTATATTGATGTGTACACGCCCTTGTTAGATCTCATAAAAAACTACCGATCTTACGGTTCGCTTCTTGTTCCTTCTACTGAACTGTTTTTAAGGTAAGGTTGTTTCTTCTGTTTCTCAAACTACCGTGTCTTGTTCTTGTTCCTTTCAGGTTTTGAATTTGGAGATAAAGGATGTTGCGGTACAGGATTGGTAGAAGCGGCAGTTTTTTGCAACAAATTCAGTCACACGTGTCCTGATCCATCTAAATACGTGTTCTGGGATGGCTTTCACCCCACGGAGACAGCCTATAAGATACTGGTCACTAACGTTCTTAAAAAATATGTGAACAGTTTCCTTTAGTTAAAGAGAGTTTCCTCAGTTTTGTTGAGCTCTTTCACTGCTTTTATTATTAATTTCTCATATATAAATATATGTATACTCAATTCAGGCAAATTCTCTGTATCACAAAATTTATTTGAGAATTCTAAGTATGTGTTTTGATTTAATTAACTATTAAAATTAAATAATCGTTTTACTGCAAATTATTGGTTTGATGTTTTTTTTTGGTTAAACCACCTAGTATCCGGTGCTACACGAGTAACCGATTAATTCAGATTCGAGTCGAATAGGATCCTTTTTGGGCGGCAAAATTCTCTTCACAACTTTTTAAATCGACTTCACACGTCAGGCTATGTGTGGGCCACAAGCTTACCCATTCCAGGCTGCCATTAATATCCCTATTTATAAAGAAGTTATTTTCATTATTAACGTTTTGGTTATAAAAGGATAACCTTATTATTAAAACTTTTTTTAGAAAAATAAGTTTATTCTACTTCAACAAATATATATTTCTGAAAACACCTAACTAAACCTGGCCCAATTAATTGGGCTAGCAACTTCCATAAAAGCCCTCGAGAGTCTTTTTTATTTAGGCCATAGAGATACCAGTTTCGGCCTTAGCAAAAGACTTTTGATTCTTTTGGCCCATATTAATACAAACATATGACATTTTTCATATAAAATTGGTGATTAAAAAATCAAATTTAGTATAAATTAATTGATAGGTCAATTTTTAAACTAATTGATTTTATAAATTAAAATAAATTAATTAATTTTATTTAATAGTCTCATTTTTTAATTATACTTCAGATTATTTGATGGATGGGGGCAATTTTTTTAATTATATTTTAATTATTTAATTTTATTCAATATTGAATCGATTTTATAATTGTTTAATACCACTTAATCTTTTAAATCTTAAATCTTTTGCTTTATTAATATAACTCCTGGTTCAGTTTTTAAAACATTTCCTAAAACCATAATAAGTGTTAATGAAAGTCAATTTTTGAAAAAGATAAAATGCACATTTATTTTCATAATTCTTATAATTTATTTTTTAAAAAATCTCATGCTTAATTTTATGTCCTCCATAACTCTCTTGCATTAAATTTTCTACAACAATTCTTAATATAATTTAGTTCCATGAAAATATTGAAAAATAATCAACAATGAAGTAATTAAGAGTATTATATTAAATACAAATAGTTTCTAAAAATGTTACATCACAATATTTTTATTTATTTAGAAATTAATTTTATTAAGAATTATATATCTTTTGTCTTTTAAAAAATTAACAAGCACAAATCTTACCTATACTTTTATGTATTTAGAAATTAATTTTATTATTTTAACTTATTAAAAACATGTTATTAATTATTATTAACAATTTTTAATATTACACGATAATGTTATAAAAAGTATATTTTTAATATAAGCACTTACCTTTCATGTTTCCTCAACTTGAGAGTTCTTATAAGATAGTTATTACCGAAAGATGAAACGGTGGATAGATAAGGCCTAAGGGTATAACTGTCTGAAAATTATAAAAGAGTTGCTACTCCTAAAAAGTAAAAACACTTGGCTCCGTTTTCAGTTGATTAATGCTTCAGATGTTCCCGCTCTTGAAATCCAAATTGAGGGTTTGTGTTTGGTGATTCTTTCTTCATTTTAATCGCTGAGAAATGGATCCTGTGGCTTCTGCTGTGGAAACGTTTAAAAGGTTTGCTAAATCCAGCCAAGAATTCATCAACGGTCTTGTTCATCGCCGCAATCCGGTAATATTGATTTGTTCCCTTTTTTCTTTCTGATACATTCAGAGCAGCCGAGTTCTTTTCGTGTGTGTGTGTGTGTGTGTGCTTATAGTAGGATATTGTGGAAGTGGGTGGCATTTTCCTTTTGGGTTATGAACTCTTGATTCGATCGTGAAAGCAGGAGAAAGAAAAAGTGATGTTTTGCAGTGGAGATGAGAAGTTTTTTTAAAAAAGTTCAATATGCAATTCTTGTTTCTTCTTGATCGACAGCCATACCTTTAGTGTTTATGTTTTTGAAGTTCTTTCAGATGCTTGTGTAATCAAGAGGTCGTCCAATTGCGGTTTCTTTGGCTGAAAGAGGGACTGGTTCTTCCTAATTTCTAAGTTGTCATTTATATGGTATCTCTTGAGCATTTTAGCTAGTAGTAAATGGAAATTTCAATCTTTAACTAGTTCGTTTAGGTGGTTTTTGATATATAAACTCCCCGAATCTTGAAGAAATAACTGACATTTTATGTTATAAGGTATTCTACATGTTGATGGGGCTTTCACTACGACCCTGTTAATGAAATATTCTGGTTGACCCTTCTACGCAGTATGTCAATCCTTAGAAACTGCATCTTCGTTTAGACCTCGCCTTTATTGGTTAAGTGTGTCAAAACTGTCAAAGCAATGTAGTTTGCTTTAAGTTCCCCACATTGTGAAAACTCAGAAGATATTCCCTGCTAAGTTTTGAAACCAGACCCGTAATCCCGCGATTCTCGAGTGGGTTTTATTTTAGTGTGGTTGACTTGAGAGAATTCTGTCATTCGGACTTCAAGATAACAGACAATGCGAGCAGCTTTTAGTTGCCCTAAAATGTACAAATATGCTGTATTTGTTGTTTTCCATGAAGGGCTATTACTTTGTTTTCTGTCATATTGGTGGGCTGATTGTCAGAATAGTCCCTTATATAAGAACTGGATTGATCGATGAGGTAGCTTATGCTTTTTCTCCTTTCTTAGATGCATAATCTGGTATATCAACCTTTTAGCTTTTTCTATGACTTTATCTGGTTTTATTTATGGAATTTGCCATTATAACTCTGCCTTGACAAATTTAATGGTTCTCTATGTAATATCATGCTATACAATGAAGCCTTGCTGCTCTTCCTGTTGTATTGTTTCAGATTGAGATTTTAAAGCGTTTGCAACGAGAAGCCTTTTCAGATCTGATGAAACTTAGAGACAGGCAAGACAAGGTTGAGAGAATGCTCTCTTTCTACAAGATTTCCAAGGGAAGTCCATTTCAAGAAACTAGTACTCATGTAAGGGGAGAGGTTGATGTAATGGGGACCATATTAGTGGTGGGAGATACTGATCAGGAGCATTTTGATGCTCTTGACAGGGCAGGACTCAGAGCCGGAATTCTGTCAAGGTTAACCTTTGAAACAAATATACGAGAAAAGGATACCCTTATAGCGGAGTTTGTGTCCAGTCAAAAGGGCCCGGGTTATAGTGATGATTTCTCTAGAAACACGCTTTCTCTAGAAAAATTGCTATATCTAGGAAGTATTACTGACTGGCTTTCAGCTATTGCTGTCCCAGTTGGAGCTCAATTCTGGGATTTTGGAATTACAACAAATTCCTCCAAGGTAGTTATGCGTAAAGCTGTTCCTTATATAAATTTTTCTCTAATGTTTGTCTGGTCTTGTATTGTAAGGCATTAGAATCACTAACAGGATGTCAACTAAACCGATGTTTAATGTTTCTCTTATCTGGCAGAGAAAGCGTCTATGTAATCATGCCTCTGCCGGGCCTCCTCTTTTGAACGAGCATAATGGTAGCGCTATTGGCGTGTCGGTGAGGAAATCAAACATCACGGCTTCAAGGGCTCATTCTGTTTCTGTTCCGAGAATGCAGCCACCTGATGTCACACATGGAAATTGTTTCAACTCTTTCGGCCAAATTATCCTGCAACTTCCTGTAGGGATAAAGCTTTCACTTTCAGGTCTCCACCAAGTACGTAAATCAAGAAGTCCGCATTTAAGTTTTGGAGCCCTCATCTTTCCTGTAGACTTTCTTCAACATTTTAAAGCTTCTGACACATCTGGTGGACCATCTGTTCCAACACTGGGAATTAACACTCATGAAAGGGTGTCAACTGGATCCATTTCTTTGAAGCTGGAGAAAAATTTTGACGAGTATATCGGAATCGACAGTTGGATTGAGATGAAAAATTGTAATTATAGGCAAGTCCAATGGGCTGTCAACGTGTTTGATGAATCAGAGGACGAATTTGGATGGGGTTTGAGTCTTAGTGGGATGACTGAAACTCCTAACAGATTTGAGTCGTATTCAGGCTGAGAATTCTTTTGGCTCTAACTGGGAAAATCAAGCAAGGTTGCTTACTGACGACTCTTTATCTTCTTGTGCTCCTAACCTCATCGATCCTAATCTTGGGTATTCACTATTCTGAACTCACAAGTGAAAGTGGCATGATTAATCATGGAAGTTTTGTGTTGTGGATACTTCAGACAGTCACACAATTTCAACGGCAATCAGTTTTTCTAGTTTAAATTGTATGAAGGGATAAAAGTTTCAAAATATAATTTATCATTTAAAAATATTTATTTTTAATCTTTAAAATTACATATATAATTTTTTTTAAGAAATTGCTAATTGTTTATCCAAAAATAAATAAATATATTTTTAAGACACAGAATAGGAGCCTTAAAGTTACAGTGGATGGAGGTGTGAAGAATTAAACAAAGAAAATAAATTATTACCAAACACCTAAACCCAACTTCCAACCTTTCTGTCTATAAAAGCAGTATCGGTTTCGCTTCTCAATTATATCAAACAGGCCAAAGAGCAAGCATGTCGAACACCAGAAAGATCACTCTGCGGAGCTCCGACGGCGAGACCTTCGAGGTCGACGAGGCGGTGGCGCTCGAATCCCAGACAATAAAGCATATGATCGAAGATGACTGCGCTGACAACGGCATCCCTCTCCCCAATGTCACCAGCAAGATCCTTTCTAAGGTCATCGAGTATTGTAAGAAGCATGTGGAGACTCCTCAGTCTGACGATTGCTCCTCCTCATCCTCCGTTGACGACAAACTGAAGGCTTGGGATGCCGAGTTCGTCAAAGTTGATCAGGCTACCCTCTTCAGTCTTATCCTGGTTCGTTCGATTTATTTGTTTTTTCTTTGTTGTTGTTTCCTTTTTATTTGCCGATTCGAACATTGAATTTTTGATGTTGATTTGGTGAACTGCGTGTTAGGGTTTGTGATCTTGTTTTGTTCTCGGTCTGATTGTTGAGGGGTTTCAGCTTGATTTAGTAAATTGTGTGGTGTTTGATCCTCTTTTGGTTAGAATATGGTACTCAGCTTGTAAGGTTCTTAGGTATAGTGATTTTACTACTTTCTTTTTTTTTGGGAAAAAAAGTAAGTTTTCTATTATTAGTTGGAAGATGAATTTGTTGGATGAGAACTCATTTTGTTGAATTAGGAAGTTTCAATCTTGTCACCTGTAGCCTATGGGACCTAGCCTTAAAGGTACAACAACAAAACCCTAGAAGTTCAAGCATTATGTGAGATACACTGCTATGGGCTGTGTTCATCGAATGTGTTCTAAGTTAGTCATTTGAAGGCAGTGCTCAGACAACTTCTCTGCATTTTGAGCTTTATTGTCTCTAACTTTAGCGGCAATTTAAGAAATCTTTTGGAAAGTTGTTGATTTACTTGCTCTTTATAGGTTTGGACCAATATGGTTGAATTTGGAAGTGAATTTTTGGAAACTGGTTTAAAATTTAATAGTTGTATACTATACTTTATTGTCCTTTTCCCCTTTAATATAGAAACATTCATTTCGACTTATTTGTAGTGTTTATATTAACCGAAGATGAAAACTTTCTGGATTTTCAGGTTCTTCATTTCCTCTTCCATTTCTTCCTGTTACTTACTGAAATGGGTTTTGCTCCTTGGATCCGTTTCTTCTGGTAAGCAAAAGTTGGCTGCTTGTATGTCAAAATATTAGTTTTTCTTCCTTATGTGATAGTAAAGTTGCAACTTTTTATTTTTTGGCTTGTTTCTGTTTTTTGTGTAGAATCTAGTTAGTTGGTTGTTTGATTTTTGAATAGTTGAGCATAGTTTGTTGTCCATGAAAAGGTAATAGGAATCTGGGACTTTTTTGTTGATCGGGAAGATATTTCGTCCTTTGTTATTCTGTTCTAATGCTTGTCAATCTGAACAGGGACACTTCGGATTGACCATAAAGATTGTTTAAATATACATTCCTAAAGGTGATGAAGGTTTTTAGATGTTTGGATGATTTTTTTGTCATGTTCTTTTGTTCATCTTGAATATATAGATGAATGCTAATCATATCTTTTCCTCTCAATTTCACTTCCCTTATCCCTAACCTTCAAACCCACATCGCGCTTTCTGTCTCCTTGTCTACATATTTCTTAATCTTTTTTTTTGCTTTTGTTCCTCATTATGTCTTGTTTGATTTCTAGGGTTTCGGTCTGCTCTGTGTGTTTCTTTTTTTGGGGTTTCAAAAGTTATTTTTGGGTTTTGTGGCTGACCTGAAGTTGGTTTCTTTTGCTTTGTATTGCTTATTCTAGTGTTGCTTATTGGTCTTGGGGTTTCGTTTTTTTTGTTGTGATTTGGAAAATTGTTGATTTTGTAAGAGGGGTCTTACGGTTCATATCCTAGGCGACAGTGGGTGTATATTCCGGCGTTGATTTTTGCAAATTCATGGCGGCTGGGCGACATGGGGTTTATCGAGATACCGAGTTTAGGTATGTAAAGATATTAGTTTTTTTCTTACGAGTAAAGTTGCAACTTTTTATTTTTTGGCTGTTTTTTGGTGTAGAATCTAGTTAGTTGGTTGTTTGATTTGTGAATAGTTGAGCATAGTTTGTTGTCCATGAAAA
>JANKOE010000002.1:639289-666297 GCA_026284465.1 Erythroxylum citrifolium | reverse complement strand
GATTTATTATTGGTTGAACTTCTAAACCTTAAATCTCTTTTTTCGATCGGTTCGATGTCTGACCCGATTTTTAAAAAATTAAAATATACTAAATGTAATTTAATTTAATTCAAATACTACTATTAGTATTACGTTTGGGAATGGTGGAAGTTGGTGCGGCGATGCGAGGGTGCTCCACCTCGTTTATTTTTTTCTTTTTTTTTGGTGAAAAGGAGATGGAGACAAAGGACCCCCGGCTAATGCCTTAAAAAAGCAATCGAATACTGATCATTATGTAAGAGAAGCCTCATCCCTGGATCGGATTATCCCAAATAAGCAGATGTTGAGAAGTCGACGATCCTAGTCTAGCCAAAAAATCAGCACACTGATTACCTTCGCGAAACACATGCGATAGTGAGCACTGCCAGATATGAGCAAACAATTGTTAAATATCCCTAATCAAACCAAGGTAAGGATGAGAGGAAGGCCAGGCCGAGCCTCGTTTATTTTTCCAAAATTAAAATTTTGTCTTTATTTCACTAATCATATCACCCGTATGGGCTTCATTTCACTCGTCAGATCAATTTCCGTTTGGGCTTTGTTTCGAGGAGGAGTTGTTAACACTGAAACAAGTTTTTAAAGTCTCTTGCAAGAACTAGCTTGTGTTCATAATTACACCGACTTTCAACTCCTAACTGAAGCACACCCTACCAACATAGCTGGACTTGAAGCAGACACTAATTTTACAATTCTTTTGCAAATCCATATATATTTATCATCAGTATTCATTTCCTGCTAATTTCGCCTGGTTCAAATTTCCTAGAACCTCAAAGTCCCTTTTTTGTCACTCAAAACTATTTAGATATAAAGACTTTAAAACTTAATTAATTCAACCTTATCGTAAGTTTGATTAAAGATTAAATAAAATTTTAAAAATTAAAATATAATTGAAAGAGTTTATCTTTATTCATTAACAAATTTAAAATTTAATTGAAATTAAATTATTTATTTATTTTAATTTATAAGTGGTTGGGTCGGCCGTGCAAGGCCCGGACCCAGTTAAGACGACCCATGAGCCGATCGGTCCATCCTCCATAGACTGAGCCCCGTACCCAACGACTATGACAGGTCCAAGCTCGATCCACGATCTCCACAGCCCGTCAGCATGATAAAACTTCCCATGCAGAGGTAGAAGGTTACGCAAAGACCTAAACCTAGATATCGTTCCATATATAAGGTATGATTTCACCATAACAAAGGTAAGCAATCATAAACCTAACTCTCTAGCTTTTACGGCAATCCCACCTTCACCAAAAGACTGATTTGAGCGTCGGAGGGGCTAATCGGAACATAACCCCCGACGTGCCTTCCTTTATTTTGCAGGTACCTTCACGTCAAGTTCATCATCGAGAATAACCAATCCATGGAGCCAAACGGCCACGATCAGTTCGGCCAAAACCAGGCTGAACCACCCCTAATTACGCCTAACTTGAAGCCTTGATCAACAACTTACTACTCGCAACGGTGTAAAGGCGGGTGTCGTTATCCTTATCCTATCACACTAGACTTTTCTAATTATTAAACAAAGAAAATAAATTATTACCAAACACCTAAACCCAACTTCCGACCTTATCTGTCTATAAATGCAGTTTGGATGTGATCCTGCGCATGTGCTTTTGACTGTATAGGTGGGCAGTGCGTGCCGGAATTACTCTGCCGGAGTGTTTACGTATTCGGCTCATGGGCCTTGCCCCTTATTGTGTTACTTGCCCACATCTGGGGATAGCTGCAGTTGCCCTGCATGGCGAAGCTATGGCTTCATCCACTAGGATTCCTCTTGCATGCAGATACTGAGAGAATTTGCATGCCTGCGGAATCTTAACATTTTTATATTTTAAGGCGCTGGTTGTGATGATTGAGCCTCTGTAGCGTGGAAAATGTAGGAATGGTCTGCGGGTTTGCAGTTTGATCACTATGATTTTGTTGCCTTGGCGTGATGGGGCTGCCTTGGGTCCGAGGGGCTGCCTTTGGAACTTTCTACTTGGGTGGCTGACTCTCTCTTTGTGCTTTTGCTATGTTTTGACTATTTCGACAACTATTCTGGGTGTACAGGGGTGGGGATAATTCAGTGATGCTTTTGCTCTTGTTCTGTGATGGCCCTCAGCCCCTCATGGTCCTGTTTCTTGCTAGTCTTACTGGGAGATTTTGGTTAGGGGACTGGTGACTGCTTAGGTAGCTTCACGTGGGAGCTATGGGGTTATGGGGCCCCTTTGTTTTGTCCATATATATAGGCCTTGATTAGATGGTAGGGAACGTTATGGGTGTACTGGGATCCTGGGAATTACTTGTGTATTGGATCTCTAAGCGTGGTTGTCCCTAGCTGTTGTTGACTGCGGAAGACACCATGGACTGGGGTATGCCCCATTGAGTTTTGTACAGTCATTCTTTTGTGCAATATACATTTACATTGCATCCAAAAAAAAAGAAGAAGAAGGCAGTTTCGGTTTCCCTTCTCAATTAGATCAAACAGGCCAAAGAGCAAGCATGTCGAACACCAGAAAGATCACTCTGAAGAGCTCCGACGGCGAGACCTTCGAGGTCGACGAGGCGGTGGCGCTCGAATCTCAGACAATAAAGCACATTATCGAAGATGACTGCGCTGACAACGGCATCCATCTCCTCAATGTCACCAGCAAGATCCTTTTTAAGGTCATCGAGTATTGTAAGAAGCATGTGGGGACTCCTCAGTCTGACGATCTCTCCTCCTCATCCTCCGTTGACGACGAACTGAAGGTTTGGGATGCCAAGTTCGTCAAAGTTGACCAGGCTACCCTCTTCGATCTTATCCTGGTTCGTTCGATTTATTTGGTTTTACTTTGTTGTTGTTTTCTTTTTCTTTTCCGATTCGAATAATGAATTTTGGATGTTGATTTGGTGAACTGCGTGTTTGGTTTTGTGATCTTGTTTTGTTCTCGGTCTGATTGTTGAGGGGTTTCAGCTGGATTTAGTAAATTGTGTGGTGTTTGATCCTCTCTTGGTTATTAGGGAGCATTGCTATGAGAATATGGTAATCAGCTTGTAAGGTTCTTAGGTTTAGTGATTTTACTACTTTCTTGTTTTTTTGGAAAAAAAGAAAATAGTAAGTTTTCTCTAATTAGTTGGAAGATGAATTTGTTGGATGAGAACTCATTTTGTTGAATTAGGAAGTTTCAATCTTTTCACCTGTAGCCTATGGGACCTAGCCTTGAAGGTACAACAACAAAACCCTAGAAGTTCAAGCATTATGTGAGATGCACTGCTATGGGCTTTGTTCATCGAATGTGTTCTAAGGTAGTCAACTTGAAGGCAGTGCTCGGACAACTTCTCTGCATTTTGAGCTTTATTGTCTCCAACTTTAGAGGGCATTTAAGAAATCTTTTGGAAAGTTGTTGATTTACCTGCTCTTTATAGGTTTGGACCAATATGGTTGAATTTGGAAGTGAATTTTTGGAAACTGGTTTAAAATTTAATGTTTGTATACTATGCTTATCCTATATCTGTTAAAAAGCTAGCTTCTTTGATCGGCCTTGAGATGCTTAAGTTTAGCCATGCTTTTGGGGCATCTCATTGAAATTTGAAAGTTGTATATTTAATGCTTATCTTTGTATTTTTGAACTTGTTTTTTTGATTGGGCTGATGTGGTTAACTTCAGGGCTAGTTTTGGGTATCTCATTCAACTTTAACGGCTGTTTATTAAATGATTGTTTTTATATTAGTTAATTAACATGCTTCTATGATTGGGTGAGATATGGTTAAGTTTGTGGCTAATTTTTTGGTATCTCATTGAACTTCCTGCGTTCTATATATTAAATGCTTATTTTTGTCTTTATTACTTAACTTGCTTCTATTTTAGGTTTTATTACCTAACTTGCTTCTTTGATCGACCCGGATATGGTTAAGTTCAGCAGTGATCTTTTGGTGTCTTCTTGAACTTTAAAGAGTAATATATTAAACTCTTATTTTAATTTTTTGAGCAACAGATCAGAGATGATAGATATTATCATATAACCTTACAGAAGTAACAGAATAAAAGAAAAGTTATATTGCTTCCTCATATGAATCCCCTATGCATGGTGGGTTCAAGTTGGAAGAAGCCACATGAAATTCCACCACCTGTTTGATGAATGGTAAAATGTCTTCCAGATAAATGCAGTTGACGTATCCCTTACATCACTTTAGAGAAAATGGAAATGGATTTGGCAACTATGCAAAGGCAAAGTTTCCCTGCTTTCTTTTTCTGAGACCACTTACTTCCAAACTTGCTCTGACATAAATACTAATGTCTGTGAATTGATACCCCTAAAATCTTTCTACTATTATGATTGCTACCTGTGGCATAACTTGTATGCTGTGGAGGATGTATAATGTAATGGATCTTAAACAATCACTTCTAGTGATGGTTAAGTTATCACTTCCCTAAATCGAAGACTGCGTACTGCTGTTGAAACTAAGGGGCAAGGGCATGCTGAGAGCGTGAGCTTCTTGCAATAGGGATTAAAAGGCCTGAATCATTTGTTGTTTAGTTTGTGCAACTTTCCGCACTCCGTTATTTTGTGCATATATGAATCCAATGGGTGGAACAGAAGACTACATTATATGCAGCCATTGCTTTGGCTTTTGTATGCGTGATTAGAATGAAAGGTGTCACATCGATTGCAACTTTGCCTTTCTTTCAGGCTGCAAATTATCTGAACATAAAGAGTTTGCTGGATCTCACTTGTCAGACGGTTAAGGACATGATCAAGCACAAAACTCCCGAGAGCCAGTGGTCCCTTAAGTAAGTCATGTGATATCTTCTAGCTCCTTATTTTATCTTTTGTACTTGGCTGTTCCGGTTTACTGTAATGCAAACAATTTGTTATTTTACTTTCACCCATCATGTAATATGATAAGTATGCTGTTCGTTTATGGTATCGTGCTTTTAAATTATGTTGTGGGAACCTCAATAACTTGCTGTGCTTGGATTTTCATGATCCTCCACTAAAAAAGGCCTCCAAAGTGGAATGATCTGTGCCAATCTTGCGTTAGGAAACTCCTATGAATGTAGATTACCTTAAGAAACTTTCCGAGGAAACTAACAAGAGCGAGCATTTAGGAGCGGACAGTAGCAACTGTCCAAACGGAAAAAATATCAGGTTTGGGCCAGGATTGGAGTTTGGTCAAACATAATTTAGTTCATTTGTTTCTAATGATTGTGTTCTTGAACTCGGTTAAATGGAACTTGATTCATTGCTTTGATAAAAATAAGCATTTAGAAGTGGAAATACAATTGCAAAAGAGTGGCAATGGTCAGGATGAAAAAATTTCAGGCTTTAATTCGAGTTTGAGTCTGGTCGAACATGATTCGGTCGATTCATTTCGAGTAACTATGTTTGAGCTCGAGCTTGAGCTTTCCTAAATCAAACTTGATTTCATGAAACTTTTTGTTTTTTTGGCCACTTTTTACACTTTGGCAAGCATTTTTAAGATTATATCTTTGCCTACTTCATTGAGGCAACAAGGATTAGCTTAATTACGTTTTTTGCAATGTGTCTGTCTTTAAAAATTCAATTCCAAGTTCACTTTTATCTAGCTAGTCGCACCGCTTACAACAAATGGAATCCAAACTTTGAAGTTTCCATTACTCCATGTGATTGACACGAAAGTATCTGCCTCTGTTGAATTTGCAGAGAAGGTGACTTGGTAACTCAAATTGTCATGTCGAACACCAGCATCACTTTGAAGAGCTCTGACAATGAGACCTTCGAGGTCGACAAGGAGGTGGCGTTCGAATCTCAGATAATAAAGCACAAGTTCGAAGCTGACTGCGCTAACAAAGTCATCTCTCTCCCCAATGTCACCAGCAAGATCCTTTCTAAGGTCATCAAATATTGTAAGAAGCATGTGGAGACTCCTCCTAAGTTTGATGATCGCTCCTCCTCATCCTCTGTTGACGACGACCTGAAGGCTTGGGATGCTGAGTTCGTCAAAGTTGATCAGGCTACCCTCTTCGATCTTATCCTGGTTTGTTCGATTTATTTGTTTTTTCTTTGTTGTTTTTTCTTTTTTCTTTTCCGATTCGAATATTGAATTTTGGATGTTGATTTGGTGAAATGCGTGTTAGGGTTTGTGATCTTGTTTTGTTCTCAGTCTGATTGTTGAGGGGTTTCAGCTTGATTTAGTAAATTGTTTGGTGTTTGATCCTTTTTTGGTTATTAGGGAGCATTGCTATGAGAATATGGTAATCAGCTTGTAAGGTTCTTAGGTATAGTGATTTTACTAATTTCTTGTTTTTTTGTAAAAAAGAAAATAGTAAGTTTTCTCTAATTAGTTGGAAGATGAATTTGTTGGATGAGAATTCATTTTGTTGAATTAGAAAGTTTCAATCTTGTCACCTGTAGCCTATGGGACCTAGCCTTTAAGGTACAGCAACAAAACCCTAGAAGTTCAGGCATTATGTGAGATGCACTGCTATGGGCTTTGTTCATCGAATGTGTTCTAAGTTAGTCATTTGAAGGCAGTGGTCGGACAACTCTGCATTTTGAGCTTTATTGTCTCCAACTTTAGAGGCAATTTAAGAAATCTTTTGGAAAGTTGTTGATTTGCTTGCTCTTGAATTTGGAAGTGAATTTTTGGAAACTGGTTTAAAATTTAATATTTGTATACTGTGCTTATCTTATATCTGTTAAAAAGCTAGCTTCTTTGATCCGCCGTGATACGCTTAAGTTTAGATATGCTTTTGGGCATCTCATTGAAATTTGAAAGTTGTATGTTTAATGCTTATCTTTGTATTTTTGAACTTGTTTCTTTGATTGCGCTGATGTGGTTAAGTTCGGGGCTAGTTTTGGGTATCTCATTCAACTTTAACAGCTGTTTATTAAATGATTGTTTTTATATTAGTTAATTAACATGCTTCTGTGATTGGCTGAGATATGGTTAAGTTTGTGGCTAATTTTTTGGTATCTCATTGAACTTCCTACGTTCTATATATTAAATGCTTATTTTTGTCTTTATTACTTAACTTGCTTCTATTTTAGTTTTTATTACCTGACTTGCTTCTTTGATCGACCCGGATATGGTTAAGTTCAGCAGTGATCTTTTGGTGTCTTCTTGAACTTTAAAGAGTAATATATTAAACTCTTATTTTAATTTTTTGAGCAACAGATCAGAGATGATAGATATTATCATATAACCTTACAGAAGTAACGGAATAAAAGAAAAGTTATATTGCTTCCTCATATGAATCCCCTATGCATGGTGGGTTCAAGTTGGAAGAAGCGACATGAAATGCCATCACCTGTTTGATGAATCATAAAATGTCTTCCAGATAAATGCAGTTGAGGTATCCCTTACATCACTTTAGAGAAAACGGAAATGGATCTGGCAACTATGCAAAGGCAAAGTTTCCCTGCTTTCTTTTTCTGAGACCACTTACTTCCAAACTTGCTCTGACATATGTACTAATGTCTGTGAATTGATACTCCTTAAATCTTTCTGCTGTTATGATTGCTACCTGTTGCATAACTTGTGTGCTGTGGAGGATGTATAATGTAATGGATCTCAAACAATCACTTCCAGTGATGGTTAAGTTATCACTTCCCTAAATCGAAGCCTGCATACAGCGGTCAAAACTTAGGGGCAAGGGCATGCTGAGAGCATGAGCTTCTTGCAATAGGGATTAAGAGGCCTGAATCTTATTTGTTGTTTAGTTTGTGCAACTTTCCGCACTCCCTTATTTTGTGCGTATATGAGTCCGATGGGTGGAACAGAAGACAGCAATATATTAATGCAGTATTATGCAGCCATTGGTTTGGCTTTTGTATGCGTGATTTGAATGAAAGGTGTCACACCGACTGCAACTTTTCCTTACTTTCAGGCAGCAAATTATTTGAACATAAAGAGTTTGCTGGATCTCACTTGTCAGACGGTTGCGGACATGATCAAGGGCAAAACTCCCGAGGAGATCCGCAAGACTTTCAACATCAAGAATGATTTTACACCTGAAGAAGAGGATGAGGTTCGCCGAGAGAACCAGTGGGCCTTTGAATAAGTCATGGCAAAGAACATTTGTGATATCTTCTAGTTCCTTATTTTATCTTTTGTACTTGGCTGTTCCGGGTTACTGTAATGCAAACAATTTGTTATTTTACTTTCACCATGTTCCCACACCTAAACTGTGACCTTCCATCTTGTAATATGGTAAGTACGTTGATCGTTTATGGTACCGTGCTTTAAAATTATGTTGTGGGAACCTCAATAACTTGCTGTGCTTGGCTTTTTATGATCCTCCACTAAAAAAGGTCTCCAAAGTGGAATCATCTATGCCAATCTTGCGTCAGGAAACTCCTATGAATGTAGATTACCTTAAGAAACTTGCCGAGGAAACTGACAAGAGTGAGAGCATTTAGGAGCGGATATACACTTGGCAAGGAATAGCAACGGTCTAAACGGAAAAAATTTCAGGTTCGGACCAGGTTCGGAGTTTGGTCAAACATAATTTAATTCATTTGTTTCGATTGACTGTTTCTTGAACTCGGTTAAGTGGAACTTGATTCATTCCTTTGATAAGGATAAGCATTTAGAATTAGAAATACACTCGCAAAGGGTGGCAATGGTCATGATGGAAAAAATTCAGGCTTTAATTCGGGTTTAAGTCTGGTCAAATATGATTCGATTCATTCATTTCGAACGACTATGTTTGAGCTCGAGCTTAAACCTGCTTAAATCAAACTTGATTCATGAAAACTTTTTGTTTTTTCTGGCCACTTTGGCAAGCATTTTCCAGATTATTTCTTTGCCTACTTCATTGAGGCAACAAGGATTAGCTTAATTACGTTTCATGCAATGTGTGTGTCTTGAAATTTTCACTTCCAAGTTCAGTTTGATCTAACCACTCGCACCGCTTACAACGAATGGAATCCGAACTTTGTAATTTCCGTTACTCCATGTGATTGACCCGAAAGTATCTGCCTCCATTGAATTCGCAGAGAAGGTTACTTGGTAACTCAATTTTTGACCATTCTTCGTAAATCGCAGCTGAACAGGGGCCACCTTGACTTGTAGCGTTTGAGACATCAACGCGACGGTCGGAGTGTACGTTGTATCACCATCTCCACCGACATTTGTTAGAGTTCTTGTCACGTCCCGACTCTGTTTTGCCTTGAGGTTTGAAACAGATATAGAAGGGTAGTTGATGTTTGATATCAGATCAACGCTAGACTGTTTGGGACAAGCGAAGCCATCCGGAAGAGTATTTGAGATTACTTTTATTGACGATGTATTGTACCCATAATAGCAAAGGTAGTTTAAGTAGTCTAGAGTTGTGGTCTCGTAGACCAGCCCTGGATTCAGTGGCCCTGTTGTGCTCATCTCTCCCGCCCCAATATCATAAGGAGAGGCTATGGCCCCTGATTCTGTTGTTATCTGACCCTTGATGTTGTTTGTTTGAGAAGCTGTCAGAGTCCAAGAACAGAAAGTGATTATATGTTTCCTGAGAATCAGAATCTTCAATAGTTGAATGTGACCGTTAAGACACTAACCTGTAGTCATGATTGCTGATTTGATTGCAGAGGGAGTCCACGTTGGGTTTTGAGATTTTACCTCTGCAGCGATTCCTGAGACATGTGGGGTTGCCATGGAAGTTCCTGATATCACGTTGTACAATGGAAAATCTCTTCCTTTAGGAGTCATGCTTTTATCGCCGCCTCTCCAAGCTGCGAGTATGTTAACTCCTGGAGCTACAATGTCAGGCTGATATTCCATGAGTAAAGTTAGTAACTTCGTGAGATACTCCTGAAAGTAAGAAGATAGCCATTAAATGAATCAATCAATGAGTAAAAAAGGCTTGCCTTGAGGATGTTCCTTGAGCTGGAACATGGACCTCTTGCTGAGAAGTATGCAACAGCAGGTGCTGGTTTGTATTTCTCCTTTGCGACCGTGGGTAATATAGTTGCTACTGGATTTCTAGGAAAACACGAAAGTTTAATCAGATTCAAGTTATTTCACAGATAAGGAACTTGAATTCAAGAGAAGTCTTTAGTTTGTGATCTTACTGGGTTGAATTTATGTAGGTGAGGATCTGAGTAGCATCCTTTGAGCTGATCACAGTCATTGGAAATTCTAAGAAGTTGGACGCTACTCCCCTTGTATGGTCGTCAGCCAAAATCAAGCCAATCCCTCCCAGATCTTGTACTGCCATCTGCTTTATGCTCATTAATAAGTCATCAGTACTTGAACACAGAACAATCTTCCCTTTGATTTTATCCTGGTCCAAAGAATCTGGAGTGCAGTTACTGTAACAATAGTTAAAGAGGAAGGATCAGTGAATTTTCACGAATTAACGAGCTCCTGACAGAGAACATATTTGTTCCATACCTTGCATCTTGGTCACTTGCATTAGCTTTCTTGGCAAACTTGGCATATGTTAATGGATAAGATGGTTTCTTCTGGATATCGGCGAAATTTATTGCCTCACCCTGAATCGAATACGAAAGAATCATTTTCTTCCTTGAAATGTTCTTGTGGAAATAACCAAAGTGAATTAGGAAGTTCAGGGCATGCACAGGTACTAGGAGCAAGTCTAGTACTGCTAGACCCACAAAGTGATAACATGAAACAATTACCTTGATTACTTTGTTTCCACCCAGTACAACGTTAGACTCAAAACTTCTGTCAATTGTAGTAGCACCAACAGTCATAATCCAGGGTGCAGTATTCACAACAGTTCCTGAGTCAGGCCCATCATTCCCTGCAGAGCATATTACTACGATTCCATTCTGAACAGCATGGAATGATCCTATGGCAATTGGATCTTTCTGCAGGTCAGGAGCGAATGAAGATGGAGAACCGAGTGAAATGGATAGAACATCTACACCGTCTGCTATTGCTTCATCAAAGGCAGCCAATATATTAGACCCTAAGCATCCATCCGGTTCGCATACTCGATAGGAAGCAATCCTGGATGAAGGAGATCCGCCTTTTGCTGTTCCTGCAGCTAGACCATAGTAAGATGCACCTTGTACAACTGCTCCTGCCGCTGTTGAAGCTACATGAGTTCCATGCCCAATAAAATCTCTTGGTGAAAAGAATTCATCATCATCCTCGTCAGGACCCTCGGTAAAATATTTCGCTCCTATTAGTTTTCTGTCAATACGAGGTCATTAGTATCAATTTAAAAGAAAACAATTGACAAACAGGAAATCTTATGTCAAAAAGCTGACAAGCTTTTCCCACATTACATGAATTATACATCTCTTGACGCTATTCGGTCTTTACATGGCAAGATTATAGGATGGGACTTCCCTGAAACTGAGTATTGTTGAATGTTTGAACATACGAAATAGTTTATATACTTCAGATTCCTTGGAAGAAATGTGCTTACCTGTTACAGTTGGATGTGTTGAACTCTTGCCCTGACTTGCAGCTTCCTTTCCAGCGAGATGGAATTGGCCCCATACCCTTGTCACTGAAACTCTCTGATTCAGGCGAAATACCTAAATTGTTTCCAAGCAATTTGGATTAAACATTATTATCAGAGCCTAAAAGCAGTCCAAGTCAGTAGTAAAGTTATTGCACCTGAGTCCAAGGTTCCAATGATAGTATCATATCCACGAGAGGAAGAGCTAGAGGACTCTGACTTGGGGTTTGACTCGATTTCTACATCAGTTTGGTACTTCAAGAAATCCCATGAACGAGTTGTGTGGAGTTGGAAAACAGGATCAGGGAAAACTGACACAACTCCAGGTTTCTGTGCAATTTGTTGTGCCTCTGCTGCTGATAAACGAGCAGCAAACCCTGATATTCCATGCCTATAACTGCGAATTATGGAATTGGAATTGTTTTTTCTGCATCAAAACATCTCCAAGTGAGCAAAACTAACAGCAACATGATGTTATGAAAGAACAAAGAACAAGACAACAATGTTGGTGAAAAAGAATTACTGTCTTAAAAGCAAGCTCAGGACTCCTGCACGATCACTCCTGAAAGAAGCAGTGCCGGGAAAGGCAGCCCCCATGTAAATGATGTAAACGTCATCATTTTCTGATCGTCCACTCACCTTCAGCAACAACAATGGCAGGAGAAGATAGAACAGAAATAATACAGACTGATATCCCATCCTATTTCCACAAATCCAAAGATCTCCTGGTTTACTTGTGCATGAACTTCTCCTGTCAACCAAATGAATTTATACTGCTAACTACTAAGATGGTGCTTGTATGTGTGTGTTCGCAATTGCACAATGTGCTCTATTTATTCACCCAAAGTGCGTTATTCCTCATCTTTTGGCCACTAACAGGTAGGTAGATCTGGTGGTGGTAGTGGTCCTGGTGATGATATGAAGGAAAGTGGAATTACGTATGGAGATTGCTATAAAGATTTAGAGAGTTGGTGCACTATATTCGTGTACGTATCAACATCTGCACCAAAATCTAGGCAAGAAAAGCAGCCATCCCACAGATGACAAGCTTTTGCTGTTCCAATCTGCTTTCCTTATGTACAAAAGCCATTTTTATACTCACTATCACGATTACCTGTGATAATGATCTCTGTGAAATTGTAAGTTGCTCGAGGATTTTGAAGTTGTAAAAGTTACATGCTATGAACCGTAAAGATGGTCTAATGGATGGCAGAGTTCAAAGGTCTTAAGTCTGAATCCTTGCGAAGAAATAATTTTTGTTTTGGTGACTTCGATAATAACAAATCTATATATAATCAAAATATGTTCCGACTTAATTAAATTTAATTTAATTCGTCTACTAATTCTAAATCGTTAGTTTGTTAATATTTTAAAAATCGAACCAGTTCATCTGATTTACAGTAAAAACTTTAAACTAGTTAGCCATTTTTTCAGTTTAGTTTTTAACTTTCTAATTTAGTTTAATTTAATAATCCTTGTTGTTAAAAATCTATCAGTTTCTTAATTAATCGGTCAATTTTCGTAAATTAATCAATTTTTATAAACTAAACTAAACCGATTAATCTTTTTAACAGTTTCTTTTTTTCAATTAAACTTTAAATTTTTTTATTGGTAAGAATAGTATTCTTCAGTTATTTTTTTTAATTATTTAATTTTATTCAATTTTTAAAACAGTCTAATACCGGTTGAACCTTTTAAACTAAACAAAAATAGAGATAGGCATTTTTTTTAGTAAATTATTAATGATTTGCAAAAAATGCAACATGCACAAAAGCTAACGAATCCCAATGGGAAGAAAATGTGCATTTGGTCGTTACTTATATTTAATGCAAATAATTCAAAGTTGATAAGAACAGCAACCATTGTTGACCTTCAAAGATCATATTCACACACTCACAAACCCATCACTAGTTGTTAACTTATTTCATCACATCGGTTGTTCTCATGCTGGAAGACAGAAGGAAGCTTTGGTTGTTTATCAATCAAGGAATGGTGAACCAGTGAGTGATAGTGCTTGGGTAGGACTGGAGTCAAGCCATCAAGTTTGATCTTAAGTGCGCCACTAGTTCATTTGCTCCCATGGGCTAAGGATAAGACCTTTAAGAACTAGAAAAAGCACTCACTTTGTTGGCCCTCTTTTGTAGGGTTGGAGCACCCTATTCAAATTCAACCTATTCCAGTTAATTTGATTCATACATTTATGTGGACCTTGCATAAATGTGTAAATAAAATTCAATGAAACAAGGTAGGAACTAGTTAACTGAACAAAGGATCTGATCTTTTTTATGTGTCATATCACTTTTTGCATAATCCATAACTAACCATAAGTCATGAATTGACGGGTGCAGAGTAGTTGTGCCCGTTTTTGGGTGCCACCCTATGTCCCTCTCCATCAATTCATCCATTAAATATTAATAAATAGAGAGAGGCACAGGGTGACACACGAAAACAGGCACAGGTAAATTGATCCCCGAATTGATGGATGTAAAAAAAAGACTCTTCTATTTTAGCAAGTGTCAAATACCTGAGTCAACTATTAATTTAGATCGAAATTAATTTTAAGTCAAACTTAATTTTAAGTCGTTTATTCATTAATAATGTATTTATAAGTTATTTAGTATGCTTTCAAAAATAATTATTATAAATTTTTTATTAACTAAAGTTTTTATGCAAAGGTGAAGTCTTGCTTGTATCAATGTTAATATACTCTTCTTCAACTCAAATTGTTCATGCAATCAATCTTTGACCTTTATTCTCGTTATTGTTGAATGGAACGTTCCAATTATTACTACATATCATTGAATACGAGAGCATCTAACGTTGACAAAGTCAACGCCGTAAGCCACATTTCAACTTGTTTTCCTGGTTTGAATGGTCAAGGAATAGTAGTCTACAAAAAGGGCTCCTAAAATAACAGTGTTCCTGTTTTCGCGTGTTTATGTATCCGAGACTATCCATCTATCTATTAAATATTAATAAATAATTGTTCCTGTTTTCGTGTGCCTCTGTATCCGAGACTATCCATTAATCCATTAAATATTAATGAATGGATGGATAGTTTTAAGCACAAAATAATACACAAAAATAAGAATAGAAGATTTGATCCTTACAGGAACAAACACCTGAGTCCTATCACGAGCTAAAATTCAGAGTTTAGATTATCAAGTCACAAGCTAAGAACGGTATTAGTGTGGTTCCAATGTTGAGGATTAAACCCTAAAATTTGCTTTTTATCACCTAAAAGTTATTTTTTTTCCTTTGGGAAACAAAAAGTATTAATTTTATTTAAAAATTATTTGAAAATCGAACTGAACTATATAATGACTATAAATTAAATTTATTATTTAATTTTATATTAAATATTCAAAAGTCTATTCAACAATTAAAGGGGAGAAACCCTTCAAAGATAGTGAGGTTTCTTCGGAAAATATATTATATATAATGACTCAATAAAACACCTAAAACTCTTTAAACTTTCGGGTCAACTTGCTCCATTTTCACTAATAGCAATCGGGTCGGGTCTTGCAAAGACTCTGCTGAACATTGTGGGCTTTTGTCGAGAGTATTGTTCATCGTTTACTTTGAAAGACACCTCGGTTAAGTTCTCAATGATCTATGTGACCGTGTCAGCACAAACTTACACCTTGAGAAGCCCAAAAGAGAATTCAATGAGAAACAAGAAACCAATCCATCCACTCTCTCTTGTTTCAGCTTCAAGCCCAACTTTGCATTGACCAAAACCTATCGAACGACGCTTCTTTTTCAACCATCTATAATCCTTTGTTTCCTTTGTTTTGAAACTCGGATCGAATCGGTCGGTTTGACCAGTTCGAACAGTGACCGCTCGACTATTCGATCCAGATAACCCTTAAAATTTAGTCTTCAATTGAACTAATACAAACTGGTAAAAACCGATCAATTAACCGGTAAAACTGGAACTGATTGAACCGATTGGTCACTGGTTCAATAAGTTTTTTTATTTTTTATTTTGCTTTTTTTTCATGAGTTTTTTAATTCTTTCAAAAAGTAAAACCTACCTTTTCTCCAGAAAATATAAAAATTTACATTATTTGATATATTTTTTTACTTTTTAATATTACTAATATCATAGCATAATTATGATTTCACACAGATTCAACCGGTGATCGAACCGATCAAACCGGCAACCAATAAAGCCTCCGATTCGACGTTCGATCCGGATTTCAAAACTTTGCTCTAATGGCCGCTAAATTCAAACATATACATACATACATATTGAATTTAGTATTTGTTAATGGTTAGCAACTCCAAAAGCTGAAGCTGAAGTACTGGTAAGGCTAGCATTACTACCTGTTAGCAAATTATTGTGTTTATTGAAATATTTATTTTTATAACACATCTAAAAGAGTTAAAGTATAGACTTTTTAATTAAAAAAACCAGGTATTACTAATAAAAATTAAGAAATTATCGATATTATCAATAATTCCTTAGTCAAATATAGTTTTTTTAATTGAAAAATCTAGAATTACTAAATGTTTCAATAAACATAATATCTTAACTAATAAATAGTTAAGCAAACCTTTGGACTCAGCTCAAATATTACCGCATTAAATCCTCTATTTCAATTAATTCTACTCCGTTCTAACCTATAATAACATTATAACCGGAATAAAAGATTTATCCTAGCCGATTACCAAATGCCAAATTCCCAAAATGGCTCACCAAGTGAATGCCACTTTCAGAAAGTAGGATGACAAAGGAGGGGTCCAAACAAAAGACGAAAAAAAAAAAGGTTCAATTATTAGCTGTTGCAGTTTCCAGTACAAAGAAAATCAGATGCTTTCCTAATGTTGAATGTCAGGGTACAATTAGTGGCCCACTGATCACGTGAACGTTGAAACTAAGCCCCACTACTCCAGTCTCCACCCATTCCAAACAAACCATCCATCCTCCTTTGGACCTAAATGGTCACTACTAATCTAAGTGCTAGAATTCTAATTATTGACATGATTGAAGATAATTGTTCAACCAACCTAAAAAAGTCAACGTCAATCTCTTACTATAAAACTTTGTCTGTGTCCACTAATAGAAATAATAAGTGATAACAACTTTTCCTTTCAGCAATCTAAATTTCATCAAGTATTCTTAAATCAGCATAGGCGACCAAACAGACTAAATCCCAAATTGGGAGTAAAGCCCTCATTGTTCTAACTAATCAGTAGTCTAATTTTCCTCTTTTTAGAGAATACCAAACACATCTTTTGAATAGAAGCAAAACGACACCTATATTATACAAGTTTTGTTTCCAAAGTTGTCAAATATAAATACTTAGAACGTGTATATCTTGTTTAAGACAGAGTAATGAAGGTACAGATTCCCAGAATAATGGTCCACAGAGAAAGAATGGTGCTATTCTACATTTGAACCACCTCTCTCTTTCCATCAATGTAAATGTGGACTGGACCGAAGGGTACCAAGTAATAAACACAAGGATAATACTGCGTTGTCAGCTCTGAAATAAGTAAAGTTTTGACAAATATCATATTGCGTTGAATCATATTGACACTAAACAGTCAAAGAATATTAAGTGGAGAATATAATAATATCCATTTGCTTATCATGGAACACCTAATCATGAGAAAAGGTGAAAAGGGTAAGTAAGGTTAACAGTTGCTTGTGACATGGATATAATAAAGCTTAAAACAAAGTCCGACCTTTACCATGTACTTAAAATAGGCAAACAAAACCAGTAAGAATGCTGTTACAGTCGAGTGAAAGGAGATAAAGAAAAGGTTCCATGGTGGAGAAGACAAGAATGGACAAGACAAGACGTTGATAGGATAAGATATAGAAAGAAAAGGAAAATAATCCCCCAACCTTGGGATCCAACAACACTTTGTCCTTTCTTCTCTGGTCTCTTGAAAAAAAGGTTGATGGAGATGTATCTGGAAAAATATCAAGCCATGGCATAAATTCAATCTATTCATGGGAATTTTGGTAGTTTGTAGTGACGAAAGGGGAAAGGAAAAATTTAATCAGAAAAACTAATCCTTACTTCTCAAAATGGAGCTGTTGATGTTCGATAGAGAGTATGTTTTTTAGGAAGCTGAGCAGTAGCTGCCAAGAACTGCAATAGCGGCAATTCACAAGCATAACAATCATTTTTAAGCAATAAAATGTCTTGGTTAAGGAAAAGAAAAAGATCAGATAAGGAAAACAAATCATAAAGCACCATTCCTTCCACTAGTAACCTTTTCTTGCTGTCTTCTAAGCTTCGCATTCTCTTCCAGTAAATGAGCAACTTCAAGTTCTAATTCACTAGTGTAAGCCTGCAAACGTTTTCAAAAAGAAAAATGAGACCAACAACATTTTAGCGGCATGTCATGATCAAAACTTTAACACGATTTGTTTCATGAATCTTTACTGAATGGTGTCGGTGAGAAAGAGGGACAGAAATATGCCTGCTTTCTAGCTCTGGACCGAGCAGCCGATTCTCT
Source organism: Erythroxylum citrifolium (assembly GCA_026284465.1). Taxonomy (NCBI): domain Eukaryota; kingdom Viridiplantae; phylum Streptophyta; class Magnoliopsida; order Malpighiales; family Erythroxylaceae; genus Erythroxylum; species Erythroxylum citrifolium. The sequence continues at coordinate 648,407 of JANKOE010000002.1, read as the reverse complement.
GTTCTTGATCATCCGTTTATGTCTCCGATCACCAGAATTATCACCATTTTCGCAAGCCCGTTTCTTGCAACAGGAACAGAAGGACAAAGCACCCAAACCATCTAAAGAACAATCCAAAGAAGAATCAAAAGAGGCTGTACAAACACCTTCAGGGTCTACAGGGTTCGCTATAGTCCTCCCAGTACTTTTAAGAAACTCAAGATCAGCCCCAGATTTCAAGCTCAAAACAGTAGCTGGATATGGAGGCTCCGAACAACCACAGAAATCTGAACCCTGGTTCGACGAGAGCTTAACAGAAGCAATCATTGATGGCTGTTCCAAAGGCTTTGCCAAGAAATCCTGAAGAATGACACCAGGAGAAGAACTGTTGGTGTGTCTTCTTGTGGAGCAGTAGTTATTGGTGTGATCTTGTAGAGAAGCTAAGTTTATATCTTCCCAAACTTCTTCCATGGATTTTTTGCTTGATGACGTTATTCCTGAAGGTTGAGAGAACGGTGGAAGATTCACACATGCAGATGTTGAATATGAAGGTGAACAACAGATTCTGTTGTTGCTATGTTCGGTCCCCGAAGAAGACGGTAGCATGTTTCCAAATCCAAGTAGGAAGATGGAAACTAGGGATGACTAATAATCTGTACTATGTAGTCAATTCCTTGGAACTAACCCAGAATTAACTTTAGTTTTAAACGAAAACTTCTGCATCTGCTCTTGAAAAACAAGGCTTCAAAAAGGTAATAAGAAAAAGGAACCACACTATGTGACTAACCTGGGAACACATCTAACTCAACATTCTTATGCAACTATTGACGAACTATTTGTGTGGTTATTGTCTCTGTAACGCTTAAACTGCGTTGCAATTGATTAACTACCTGTCCTCGTTATAGGAAACAGGAAAAAAAAAAGTTAAACTTCACAAAGTCAGAGAAACTTCACATCTACTTGCAGTTGCACGCTGATCGTTTCAGTTTTAAGAAAATACAAAGCATGAGCCCATAATTATCCTTGTGTAATAGAGATTACCGCTGCAGGGTCTACACGATAGAACTGAGGACCACGCCAAGCACGAGAATCGAACGTGAAGAAGAATCGTATCTCAAAAGAAACGTCTGCTTCATGACTCTCAGTATGGTCAACTTCATAACAAAATCAATTTATAAAGATAAATTCCTATTCAAAGTTCAAACCGTACCTTCAAGCAAATTCACTGAACACAAAATATATGAAATTCTATTGTATGCTGTTTTCTTGTGAGAATAAATATATTTTCATTTTGAATAGTGAGAAGAAGTAAAAGAAAAAGGGGTTATCACTTAACAGCTAGGAAATGAAATGTTCAATCGTACCATAGAGTCTGACGTTTTTCACCTTATCTTAAGGTACGCTAGATTCTCCGCTAATCTGAGCGAAGATCTTGCGAATATGTCCAACCTCTATTCACTTTAATGGCCGTAATAAGAAGCGGAAGAGTCAGAAGGTGTCTTGTCAAATGACCTGTGATACAAGCAGCTGGCAAAAGCTCTATGTTTTTCATAGATTTCCCACAATTATAAACTCCAAAAGCCAGAATCACTTTGCAGTCACATTTCATCACCATGGATACGAATTCTTACGGGAATCATATTTACTGAGCTCGTCCACTTAGAATAGAGAGTTCATTAACTTACAACTAAGACACCAACTCACGAAAGACCAACCAAGATTAAGATTCCGACGACTCTTTACTTTCCATGTAGGGTGTAGCCCATAAGAGCACACCTAATCAACAGAACTCAGACCCAACTTTTCTATGCATACGATATCATGCAAGGTCCAATTCTCACGGGGAGAACTGATATGTGACTAGGTCCCTGTAAAACCATATTTCTAGGAAGACGCAGCGTAAGGAGATAGACGAAGCCATTAATCATTTCAAAAGCTCACAAATAACGGGGTTCTTTAAGGAGATGAACGCTCCGTAGCTTGAAGGATAACAAGAAAAATAAATCATTCAAACCGAGGATCAATCTCTATACAAAAACATATATAACGCTTACAAATCAAGGCGAGACAATAGCCTATTCTTTTTGTCTCTTGTTTTTCTCTTTGCTGATAAAAGGTTATGTTTCTTATTTTGTTTTATCTTATGCACCTCGTCAGCTCCTGTCAAAAACAGCTATAGCAATTTGACAAATAATTAATAATGCTCCTTTCATTCTGATAACAGATGCTCCAGACAGAAAGATGGTGCTCTTGAATTTAACAGTGACAAGTCTCTCATATTAATACCCTCCTTCGATATATTACTAACCGCAACGTCACCTCCGAGATTGATCCTCTGACTGTGGGGATGAGTAGGTCGCCGTACCATCTTGATTAGAGTTCTGAACGTCATCAACTGCAATCTTTTGCAAGGAAGTTGACAGCATACCATAACTTGAATCGTTGGTAGATTGGTTAGGTATCCATTTCATCCAATCATTACGCCTTCTCACTTTATCCTCCTGAATCAAATCTTTTATGATTCAGTGTTATACAAAGGGTCATTCAATACCTTACAATACTATGGTCTTAAACTTGACGGAATGGAAACGAGGGTACCTGTACTTCCAAAACAGTGGATGTCCGTAATGATTCCAATATTAACTGAAGATCAACTGTCATACTCTTAACCTACAAAACAAGGGCGAAGAACATATTTGACTGGCAAGCAAATTACAGATTTATATATTCTCCGCCAACTATTAATTTCGATAGGGAAAGCATAAGAAAGAACTAAACAGAACATACCACATGCTAGCTTGTTTATTACTGCTTAAAATGGAGAAAATAAGTACATGAAACCCACATAAATATTAGACGGAACCATACCCAAACTCACTTTTCTAGGACTCAACGTCGTACCATTAAGATCATTAGTTCATCCACCAAAAAATTGATTTGATTGGTTACAGCCAGATACTTCAATCTAAAGGTATTAATATAATTGGCATTTTTAAGAGCAAATTTTCTCAATCCTACCCAAGAGATGGAGGGCAGCCCATAAATGTGCACATAGTTAACTGAGTGCTGCAATTATCGTAGCTTTATTACTTCCCATAGACATAAGAACCTAATCAATTAAGAGGTCCTACTCAATATACAGATTGGGATAAACTGACACTAAACCATCGCATAGTGAAGACTGAAACTCAAACTCAAATAAATCGCACAAGACCTACTTGCGTATGAGAAAAAGGTTCAAAAACTACATAGGTTTCAAGCAATTAGTCAAACTTAGTGTGAAATGGTTAAAAACGCAATTTTCCAATCTGCATGCAAAATGCATTCGACATAATATACAACTGGGGAACATAAATAATTTGCCTTTTAAGTAAAAAAATCTTCTAAAGAAAAGGGAAAAGGTATATACATACATATACATATATAAATATACATGTGAATTATATTCTTCCACAATCAAAATCTCACATTTAAGGCACAAAGTTGGATAATGGCTTGTTAGCTTATCCAAACCGTAGTCTTCTCTTCTACTGCGAACCGCATGTACAAAGAGAAAGATTTAAAATAGCATGCCCATCTCCTAACCTGGTTTTCCTTCTGGTTTCAGCGGCTATACTAGTTAAAACCAGAAAACCTGATATGCATCTGCATCTCAAGGATGGTCCCTAGCCATATCTCTCAACCAGATAACATTTTCATTAATCAGATTTTTGGATAAAGGGAAAATTTGAACAAGGCCAAAGATAATCTTGCTCTAGATTGTAAGTCCTAGCAAAGCAGTAGCTTCTGCATAAGAAAATGAGAACCATGAAGAAACAATAATGCATAATGCAGGTCAGCAAGAAATAATTCCTCGTATTCAGACAAAAAGCTTGATCAGGTCAGAAACTTTCCAATAAGTACTTACACACCATGTCACTAAATCTCTCATGGAAGAATAATTAAAAGAATCATGAAAACTTCCCTTCAAGAACCGTATCTGTTATTCCTATTGATGATGAAGGAAGATATCTTAACTGCAAATTGAAGAAAAATCCTTTTTCCTGTACTATCCTAACTTTTTGTGCTAGGAGTAAGAGATGATATAGTGGGTTTGTTCATAGATAAAGAAGTAAAGAAACATTTGAGGTGAAAAAGAAACGAGCTGCAGCTGCTTTACAATCAAGAAAATGAAACTGATAACAGGATAAATAATATAAAATACAATATGAACAACTGAAAGCAAAGAACAAAGTTGTTCAGAAGAAGAAATTGGTCAAGGCTCAGAAATTTGTTGTCTAATTGGAGGTAGGATAAAGTAAGCTTATATATGTATAGCATGTTGAGGAACCTCAAAAAAGAAAAAATAACTGAAAGTTTAGAAGCGTAATTGTCACTAAAACTCAGAATTCAAGGTCAAGTGAGGCGTACATCCGGAGACTATACTATGCTAGAATGCTTCTAATCATTTGTAGTCTGATATCATAAATACCTGATTATGATCGTTTCTGTTATCCAAATCAATTTAAATTGAAGAATTTCAGATAATTCTTCAAGAAAACTAGTTCCCAATTAAGGTAGGATAATACAGGCAAACAGATATTCTGACAAAAATTAGAGTTTTCGATCTAACTTAGATGCTTATTGAAGCAGGGAAATTCACTTTAGGAGGAATAAAGAGTGAGAATAAATATGATTAGTCACCCCAGACCCTGTATATCAGCGGGATTTCTTATTGAAACGTTATTGTTGTTTTTGTAATAAACATGATTAGTCGCCATTAACTTAAATTTTCTCAACAGAAAAGATCCCAATTCTCAAGCTCATTCAACAATTCACTTACCCTGTTAAAGTCCGCTATTAAAGTAATCGGCACCCAGCCCTGTTCATCCATGTTTGACTTCAAAAATTCATCTCTAACTAAATTAGCATCACTGAAAAAAAGAACATTAAAGCTGTAGTTAGCAATAAGATTTTAACTATATTACAAGGGATGAATAAAGTATAACGAAAGACACAATAACATAAGAAATAATGAATAAAGAAAACAAGCACCAAATAATACCTGAAATAGTATTCTATCTGATTAACTAGCATAACCTGCAAGTTAACATCTGAACCAGGCATCATCACTGCAGGCACTGGGGACTGATGGAATACTGGCATAACAGCAAGCGGATCCATTGGGTATGTAGGGACATAGTAAATACCTGAAAAGAATAGAAGAGTAGAACCATCAATTCCATATACGAGCTTAAGGAGTTACATGAGACATAGAAAAGGAACAGATGAAACACTTACTCGGTGGCAAGGCATTTACAAAAGTTGGGACACGAGGGGGAGCAGCAAATGTGGCTGCATTTGGTGGATGCCCGGTAAAGCCCCTAGAAGGACCTCTTTGTGGCTGAACACGACCATCCCTAGCATTACCATATCGTCCTCGATCATGATCACGCCTGCCACCAAAACTGTTATGGTAGGTACCTTCTCCGCGAGGTCCAGTACTGTTTCTCCGAGAAGAGTGCCTGTGGTCATTCACCACAGATGGCTGAGGTACATAGCCCGCAACATTTCTAGGTTCCCAGTGGTTGGCCCTGTATGTAGGTTCTCTTGGAGATTGATCAGGCAATGCTGCCACCACATTATAACCACCAGGAGGTATTGGAAATAAAGGGTATGGTGGAAGTGGAGGTGGTGTAGGAGGTGGAGGGTGGTTGAAGCCACTTTGCAAGCTATTGCTACCTCCACCACCATTCCCACCACGCCTCATGGACCTTTGTCGAGCTGGTAACATATGGCCCTGGGCGGAATTGGATTTTACATTAATAGTAACTACCTTCTGCGGTGAATTTGGGATTACAGGCCCCTGTCAAAACATGCAAGTCCAATTAAGTTCCTAGTTCCATAGTGAGAAAACTATTTGAACAGTGGGACTGAATTCAGTTTATGACTAAAAACATAAATACTTCCTACACTAACTAGCTAATACTTTCTTTTCTTCTTCTGTACAAAAAAAGTAAATGGCAACAAAACCTGAGAATCAGGTGGTGATACATCAGAACTAGTCTTCGCAGAAGACTCAGCTGGTGAAATTTGTGGTGATTTCGGAGAAGGTTTAGTGGATTCCGATAAAGCAGGCCATGAAGTAGCTCCCATGACTGGTCTTATCTCAGTATTTACACCATTTGATGGCCTATTCCAAGCCGGCTTCTTCGGTTTGCCGGCATTGTCGTTATTTCCGTCGGAGCTCTCAGAATTACCCGCCGGCGGCGAAGTCGTCGTCTTACTAGGAGAAAAACAGTCAGAAAAAGACGATGGTTCGGGCTTTAGAGACGACAATGATGGTGGCGGAGACGACGACGGAGACAGACTAACGGTAGGGGTCGATTCGTGTTCTCCTCTCACGACTTGTGCCCAAGCAGACGGCAAGTTTCTCCGTTTCTGAGGACTGTTAACACCGTCACTATCGCAGGAGACTCCGGAGGCGCGTGGAGATTGTTTGTCTTGTGAGGGTGTGGCAGTCATGGCCAGCTAGGGTTTTCGAGAAATTTCTCACAATATAATGAGTATGATCAAAGTAAACTCGGAACCATGACGGAGCACAAAATAATAACAATAATACTAATTACCTATTAATCAACTAGAAGAACATGTTAATCGAATAGAAATGAGAGCATTAGGAGTTTGTTCGAAGAATGTACGAATCTAAGCTGCGCACGTAAACTTCACGCTCCGCCGCCGAACTGCAACACCACCACCTGTCTCGGTCTCTCTCTTTCTCTGTCTCTATTGTCTTTGTCCTTTTTGTTTCGGCCCCTTTATTTCCCGGGAGTGGAAAGGAAGATGCAAGAAATTTGTTGGGGTTTTGTATGAATTTACATTAGTGGCCCTAATTTCCTCTTACGCCCTTTGTCCAGTAGCTTGTTCTAGTTTACGATATTGCCCTTTGAATTTTTAAGATATTTTAATTTATTAATTATGAGTAATGATATGCATTGTTCATGTCTAATAACACCAACGAAATTACCATTAATTATACTTGTTTTCTAAATGTTGTCATTTTTAAGTAATTGTATTCATAAGGGTTTATTTTATATATTACATTTTATTATTTAAATAAACATCTATTATAATTAATATCCATATGTTTATATGATTTACCTTCGTGTTGGTAACTAGTACGAGTTTAGAGATGATAATAGATCGAATCATACTTAGGTCTAGTTTTGAAATCTTATGATCGTTTATGAGCTTGCAATTTTTGACTCAAACCCGAATTCAAAAGAGTCCAGTTAAATATATTAAATTTTATAATTTGAAAAAATGATATCATTTCGTTGAAAATTTCAAATTTCGAGTTAATCAGACTCGAAAAATCAACCCAAAGTTAATAGATTCAATTCAAATCAAGATCAAGATCAGATTGACCTGTGATCTTGATTTGAATTGAATCTATTAACTTTGGGTCAGAGCAAGTATTAACACTACATGAGTTTTTTAAAAATATTTTAAAAATTAGATCGAAAGTTAAACTAGTAAGACAAGAGGTTAAAGGTTTAAATAGTTTAACCAGTATTAAACCATGCCAACAAAAAATTAAAATATTTGAAATATGATTGAAAGAGATTATTTTTACCTATTGAAGAATTTGAAGTTTAATTAAAAATATATTTTAAAATGAGACTTAATTTATTTATTTTAGTTTATAAGAACCTATTATTTTACAAAAATTAACCGTTTAATTAACAAATTGATCGATTTTTAATAACAAGAGTTATTAAAATAAATATAATCAAAAAGTTGAAAACCGAACTAAAAAGTTAAGTAGCTTATTTTTTTACAATTAAACTGATAAAATCGATTGAGTTTTTTAATTATTAGCTTTTTTCGGTGTTAGTTTCTTAAATAAATATTAGTGAGGACATGCGTAGTGCATGATTAATATTTCGGTACTTACATAAGTATCCCATGAAACCTTGCTCATGGTGTGAGGTCATGACTTTAAAATCAACATAAAAACAAACAAAGAAACATTTTACGTTACATATGCAATTACGTAATAGAAAGCAAACAGCTTTGACTTCTCAGAATTGTTATACGACCACGGGAATTTAATGAAAATGAAAGCATAGCATTTAGATAAATGGTTAATATATTAATCTCAATGACGTTTTTTATAAATTTAATAAGTAATTAAGTACATAACCGAAGTAGGTAATTTAAATTATTTTTTAATAATTAAGAAATCAAAATTTACAAACTTTGGGCTAAAAATCCATAAAAATATTGACTACAAAACATATGGGTTCAGGTTGTCTGAGCCTTTTTGCTGAAAGGCCCAAGGGCCCAAGAGATTGAGCTTCATCTTATAATTTTTTGGGTTTTATAATTATGTAATATATATTATTTTATCATATTTTAAATATTAAATTGTATTTAAATTTTAATTAAAGCAGATTAAACCTTTTAAAATTTAAAATTTTTATATTACGCCGATCGTATTTTTAAAACATAAATATTTAGTTAATATGTGACATCTCACTCCTCGCCAAGAGACAAAGAGAAGATAAGCAAACAAGAACTGATAGAAGAGAGGAAGAGGACAAAAAAAAAATCAAATCACTTTTTGGAAACAACAATACGTGAAGATATCAACGGAAGTGACAGAATCGTACATTAACATTTGGTCTGGCGTTGCCAAGCAGTGGCTTATACGGTGGCTCAGCTTCTGGGAGCAACATGTGGCGTTACGACTTACGAAGTACATCTTCAATGCACAAAGAAGTGGCATCTATTTAGGACGGTAGCAGCCGACCCGACTTACAAAACCCGATTGAAGTCTAATTCAAAATGAATTCGAACCATCTTAAATCATTGTCTTTTTTTTAAGAAATTAAGGTATATTAAAGGATAAAGGGTTAACAACAAAGAAGTCTGCCAATGACTCCTTAATACACGGATCCACTAAATAATTCTAACAAATACTGCATAAAACACAAGCAATTAAAAGTTTTACGGGCTGTTTGGAACACAGTGAATTGAATTTATTAAACAAATTGGATTCAATTACATTAATGAAATTGGAATTGAATTCAATTTACACTGTTTGGAACAAATCCAGTAATATTAGAATTGAATTCAATTACACTGTTTGGAACAA
>JANKOE010000002.1:614179-626971 GCA_026284465.1 Erythroxylum citrifolium | reverse complement strand
GCTTATACTGTTTTTGTGAAAATCAATCGGTTAATTTAGATAAATGATTACTCACTAAGCTATAAGCTTAGCACGGTAGATTTGCCCCGTGTAGGTGTAGAGCGAGGAAATTAAAGACTGGGACGAGTCAACCGCAAGGGCCAATGGAGTCTGTTTTTGTATTGTGAACATGTTTTTAATTGACACTTTTGGGCCTGTAATAACTTTGAAATTTCTGTTTCTGACTGTATGATGTGATGTATTGTAAGCACTGTTTGAAATGTTGTGTGTGATTGGATTGTACTGTCTTAGGTGGCATCCACATATCCTCCCAGGGGGTATTTGGGTGTTACAATTCAAGTATCACACGACGAAAACCGAGGGTCCAGGCCAGCTAAAGACCCGAGTAGATGCCTCAGAGTTCAGCCAAAACCGGGGAACAACGGCCTATATTCTGAGCAAAACCGCCTAGCCAATCGCCAGAGCGATTTCGAATGAGACCTCCTGCAGTGGCCGAGGAGGTGTTGGTGCAACACGCCCCATTCGTATTCAGTTTGACCCACCCAGGGGTGAGCAGGCACCACCCAATGAATTGTGCAGATCATGCGCGAGGGGCCAGGTGGGCGCAACCAAGCGAAGCTGAGGCCTGGGAACTCGGGCGGACATGATTGAGGATGATAGTGACAGGAGAAACCGGCTAGGAGAATTGAGGGTCGAAAAGGGCCTGATTCTGCCATGTCCAGAGGAACCAATAGGCTGTCCCAAAGATAGCTGCCCATTCAAGGCCCGAAACCAATTGATGGGTTTGGAGGTTCGTAGTGAGCCATTCCTGATGGGTGGTAGTGAAAAAAGTGGAAAGGAGGGCGTGGTGGAGAAAAGTAAGCCAAAGATGTCACGCTTTGGGGCAATCGCAAACAACATGAAGCGAGGACTCCTCCTGCCGATAGTGATAGCAGTCTAAGCTCATAGTGAGATGCTTGTGGGTGCGTTGCTGGTTGGAGAGGAGGCGGTCTTGACCAAAGACCCAAGGAAAAGTGTAGATACGTTGTGGGTCGGGCCATTGCCAAATGGTCTTCCATAAGCGGTCGGGTTGGGCCGGCGGGTGCTCCATAATCATAGAATAGGCCGAAGCTATAGTAAAGTTCCCAGTAGGTGACGGTCCCCATCGGAGTTTGTCGCCTCCGAGGTAAGGCTTGGGGGGGGGGAGTTCCTGCAATGGCCCGCCAGATTGAGGAAGGGAGGAAATGTTGAAATTGGGGCCAATCCCAGTTACCAATGTTGTTCACGAATTGGTGAACGCGACGGTCAAGTTCTGTGAAAGGGACAGGATTATTAACATGCTGGATAAGGGGACCCTCGTTGGCGACCCAGGGGTCCAGCCAAAACCGAGTCTGGAACCCTTTGCCGATCATCTAGCGCATGCCATTAAGCACATAGGGCCAAATGGCGTTGATACTCCTCCATACCATGGAGCCACCGGTAGGAGGGAGAGCGGGAGGGATATGATTGACATCAAACTTATATTTGTCCAATAAAATTTGGACCCACAAAGCATTGGGTTTAGTGAGCATAACTCAGCCTAATTTAGTAAGCAAAGTGTCATTGGTGGCACGGATGTTCCGAATCCCTAATCCACCCAACTCCTTCGGTTGGCAGACTTGATCTCAGTGAACAAGGCGAAGCTTCTTATGTCCGGGAGAGGAGCCCTATAAAAAGGTACGCATAATCTTCTCCAAATCATCACACAAAACCTAAGGAATGCGAACCGTTTGCACGTATAAGTAGGGAGCGCAGAAAGGACCGACTGGATCAGAGTGAGGCGGCCCGCAAAAGACAAGAGGCTGGCTTGCCACCCTGAAAGGCAGTGCTGAACTTTGTCAATCAGATACTGGTAAGTCTTACTAGTGACTTTTTTGTGAAGTAGGGGAACTCCAAGGTATCGACCAAGATCTAGGGTTTGTTTGAAACTCAGCGCTCGACTAAGAGTACGCACCGTAGAGGGGGAAATGTTACGAGAATAGAAGACATGGGATTTATCCTAGCTAATGCGCTATCCCGACACGGCACAAAAAGAATCCAAGGTGGACCGAATAATGGAAACCTGCTCAAGAGAAGCTTCTAAGAACAAAATGAGGTCGTCAGTAAAAAGCAGGTGGGATATGGCGGGACCTGGGCGACTTAAAGTGATAGGCGACCAGCGTCCACGGGCCACAGAGCGCGTGATGAGATGGCCAAGGCGCTCCATACATAGTACAAACAGATAAGGTGAAAGCGGGTCACCTTGCCGGAGACCTCGGGTAGGGGTAAAAACATCACCTATGGCTCCGTTTCAGTTAACCTGCATAGTCACTGTGAAAACACACTTCATGATAAGATTAATGAGGGAATTCGGGATTCCGACAGCGATGAGCGTATCAAGGATAAAAGCCCAAGAAAGCTGATCGTCGGCTTTTTCCAGGTCTACCTTAATCTCCAGAAACCCGGTTTTACCGGTTTTTCTCCGCATGGAATGAATAACCTCCTGGGCGATAATGATGTTATCAACAATGTGTCGGCCTGGGACAAAGCTGCATTGGGTTGGGGCTACAATTTTGTCGAGGTGGATTTTCAGTCTGTTGACAATCACTTTGGTGATAGCCTTGTACAGGACCGTGGATAGAGCGATATGCCGGAACTGCGTAATCGACTGCGGGAAGGGGGTCCTAGGAATGAGGACCAAGATAGTACAATTCAGGGCTTGCTCCCAGATTTCGTGCCTAAAGGCTTTTTGTATGAATAAGACGAGATCGGGCCCAATGTGTTCCCACTGGGATTGGAAGAAAAGCACAGTGAAACCGTCGAAGCCCGGCGCCTTATGAGGATTCATATCAAAAAAAGCAGTCTTGACCTCGTCAGGAGAGATAAGTTCAAGCAAATCCGTACGGACCTGGAGAGATAGAGGGGGAAAATCGGGAGAAAAAGGAGGTGGTGGGGCGGACTGGCTAGTGGTGTAGAGGTTGGCAAAGAAGTTGCGGGCGATAGATGAAGACTATGCTTCAATGTGCCACGACCTCATCATGATCATGTTCGATCAAACACAACACATCTTTTTGTCTAACATCATTATCGGTTTAATCAAACCAAAACAATGGTTTGGACGTTTAAGCTCAGTCATTGACTTGTCTTCTCTGATAGAGGTTAAGAATTAGTTGGAATGTGTGAGATTGCTAAACCCTTGGAAAGTTTGCAATTTCAGGAAAACTCCTGTATAATGAAGCTAATGATGTATCCTTGTTGGGAAGGACTTGGATTAGTTGGAAAGAAGCAACAAACTACGCGGACCAGAAATCATAGTTTCCAGATAATAATTTTGATCGCGAAAGCGATTAGTGCTGAGAGATCCATGTGCAAGGGAAGAGAAGGTAAGGAGTGGAAGCCAGAATGTCCTACATGTCCAAGGGAAAGTTAAATAGTTGGTCCTGAAAGCAACTTATTATGATGTGCTTTTGTTCTTTTCTTTTTAAATAAAAAATTTAATTGTTTTTTTATGATTTTTTAATTTTAGTTTCAGAATATTAAAAATTTTATTTTAGTAAATATTTTTTAATTTATATAAATTTTATTAAAAGTTGATTTTATTAATACGACGAGTCTATTAAATGTCAAGTACATATTAATTTGTTAATCATATCAGCAAATGTTTAGAACTAATCTGAATGAAATTTAAATTTTTAGTTATTAAATTAACATTTTTAAAGAATTTAACTCAAAATTTAAAAAATTAAAGATTAAATATTTTAAATCTGTTTTTTCTTTTTTGAAAAATAACTTAATGTCGTTTAATTCCAATTATATTTTTCTAATGTAATTTTTATTTTTGACTTTTGACTTTTGACTTTTAGTTTATATTTTTAAAATAAAAACAAAAATCCGTTTGACAATTAACGTCAACGTAGTTATATTTTTATTATTAATAATAGTTATATATTAGATAAAATTTTAAGATTTAATTAAATTAAATTTAATCTTTTATATAATATTTATTAATAAATTTCCCATAAAATGATTTTTATTAAAATAAACGGTTTCAAATTAAAATTTTATTTCAAATTAAAAAACTAAAAGAATAAATATTTTGAATCCGTTTATTTTTTTCATAAGTTTGTGGTTAGAAACAAAGATTAAGATTGATTAATCAGTTTTGTCTGTTTCAGTGCTTCTTGATTTATTAATTAAGTTGCTCATGCCAGCCAGCTCGTCATCCTTATCCTTTGTATGTTTTCCTGTACTTTCCTTGGAGATATTTAGTTATGGCGAAATAGTTTCTTGTTGGGTTCCCAAAAGTCAAAAGTACCACAAAAGATATAGGATCAGCAATAAAGTAAAACGGTTCAGATTTTTTTAAAAAAATTATATTAATTAAAATTTATACTCAAACTTAAATTAAAATACTCATAAAGTATTTGACCAATGTTTAAAAATTAGGCTAAAAACTAAACTGTTAAGATAAGAAGTTTAAAATATTTAATGGTAAAAGAATGTCATATAATTAGTTAAAAATTAAATAAAATTAAAGAATTTGAAATATGATCGAAAGAGATTATCTATAATTTAAAGTTTAGTTGAAAAAGAGAGACTATTAAATAAAACTTAAGTTAGTTTATTTTGATTTATAAAATCGATTAATTTACGAAAATTGATCGATTAATTAATAAACCGATCGATTTTTAACAATTAAGTTTGTTAAAATAAATTGAACAGAAAAGTTTAATATTGAACTAAAAAATTGAGTGATTCAAAAATTTTATAATTAAACCAATCGAATTGATTCGAGATTTTAATCATAGCATTCTACAGGATGACATTGGACCCTTGTATGTTTCTTCTTCTTCAGGAGTTTTGCCCCAAATGGAACGTCAAAACGATCGAATTATTGTTGGAGGAACCTAAAACCGGTTCATTCAAAGTGAAAGTTTCCCTACCTTGTGTGTAAACTTGAGGAAGTTTTGACTTGAATCTAGCCATTTGCGTAGGACAAATAACATTCCAGGAATTGTCAGGTGGTTTCATTGATTGATTCTAACATTTACATCACGAAGTTATCAGGAAAGTGAGTGTCCCGATGGAGAACCAAAGTCAGGAAGTTAATGTTCCAATGAATTGACAGCCACACACACTTCCAAAATAATTAGTTAATTACGTACAAATTTTCACGACAGGTTGGATTCAAATGATCGGATCCTGACGTAAACTTCACTTGTAATCGAACATTGATTACTATAATTCACAAAAAGTTAAAAATTGAAACAGGGTCTTTTAATATGAGTTATTACAGTTGAGTTAATAAGGGGCTCTTTTAGTTTAAGTGAGATTATGAGTTTAAACCCTCCTTATATATGCACATAGACGGAACTACATAGAGACTTGGGGTCATTGGGCCCTCCAAGTTTTTTTTTAAAAATATTTTTAATATATATATATATAAAGATAGAGTTATTTAAGGGTCAGTGGTGCACTGGGCCCTTAAAATTTTAAAAAATTAATTCTTGGGTCCCCTATCTTAAATTCCTGACTCCGTCACTATATATGTAGCTGTTTAAAATTTGAAGTCAGAACTTTATCTCCCGCAAAGGACCTACCCGATTCAAGCGGGAATTAATTTAAGTATAAATGAATTAAAGATATCTTCTTATAATTGAAACCGTCTTGAAATATCTCAGGGTAAAAAAAAAAGAAAAGAAAAGAGGGTCTTTCGAAAATCAGTGTCTGTTACAATAAACTTGAAGGTTTGGCTGCTTATGTAATTGTCTTTTAATAATCTCAATCTCTCGGAAAGCTATGTCTGAAGGCATCACAGTGTTACACGTAAGATAAACAGATCGTGTGAAGGACGTTAACGTGTGCCAATTGCCAATAGCCATTTTGAGGCGGTGATAGCTGCCAACTTGAAGCTTTCTCTTGTGCTTCTTTTCCTCTTAAACCTCTCTTTCAAGCCAAATAGCCTCCTTTCTTTATATACAAGAAGACACGGTTTAATCAAATTTCAACAACCAAAAGCAAGAAATCTTTTTAAGTTCATCGTCAATTAGCAATGAGAAAACTTGTGTGGGCCAAGTTCAAGTCGTCCTTTCAAAGCACAGGTCAGTATCAGAATCTGTTCTTGTCATCTGCTATTTAATTTCCTGCAATGTTTCGTAGTTTCTCTTGGATCTAGCTGGTTTTTTCTGGATATTTCAGGAGGTCTCGTATACGTATGTCTGCAGTGTTACTCATCAGGTTTCTTGATACTTTGTCTTCTGGTTTCAGGCAGGATTCCAAAGGAACGTAGGAACAGCTTCAACGACGAATTAAACGTCAATGAAGAGTACAAGAAAGCTTTCAGGACAAAGTCTTACTTGGAAATGTGGACCAAAGTTCAGGGCCAGCTTAAAACAACGGATTGCGAAGGAATTGACAGAGTTTCCTTATCCTCCTCATCCTCACATGTTCCCTTCAACATTCATCTATCTGATTACTTATTCGAACCACAACAGCAAGAACCCTTCAAGCAAATGATCGAAAGCTTCAGGTATCATGAACTTCTGATCGACTATTTCGAATCCAGCTTAGAGTCCTGCAACATCTGCGAGTTGCTACTTCGATGCATCCATCAAACGCGAGCTAACTACCGAAGAATCAGAAAGGTAATCAAGCTAAGCAAAAGATTGCAACATCCTGGAGAACACACGGACAAAACCTGTGGAGCAATATTCAGAGAGCTTTCTGCCTTTTCATTGCTGAAGAATCCATTATCATATGTTAGCTCGTTACAGTTTCGCGAGATTCATGACAGTAACATCACGTTGCTCCATAGATTAACTTCTCAGCAGAGAAACATCAGGAGGAGAGCAAAATTTAATCGTTTCTGCAAGAAGATTGGTGGGTATGCTCTTGTGATCTCACATACAGCACTTGTAATTGCTTTGCTAGTCATCGCACTCCACAGTATGGTGGGCATTTTCGCAGCACCAGGACTAGTATGTTGCTCATTGTGCTTGTTTAAGAAGAAGATGAGGTCCATCCATGGAAGATTCAAGGCAAGCTTGCTCGAAAAGTTTCATGCTCAGCTTGATCTTGCAGCAAAAGGAACATTCATTCTAATCAACGATTTTGATACACTGAGCAGGCTAGTGAAAAGGCTATACGACGAGATAGAACACCGGAAAGCTCTAGCCGACATGTGTGTCAGGCACAAAAAACCTGAGCTACTAAAGGAAGTTCTGAAAGAATTTCATGTGCAAGATCCAAACTACTTGGAGCAGATTCAAGAACTTGAACAGCATATTTACTTGTGCTTCCATACCATAAATAGATCCAGGAGGCTTGTAATGCAAGAGATAATGGTAGATCAGTAGTAGAGATCATGATCCATCTTTCAGTTACGAATGATGAAGCTCAGCTGCAACAATTTTTCTCAAAGTGACAACAGAATTACGTCTCAAATGGCAGTTGCTTCTTAAAGTGTTCATACGCAGTCTTATTACCCCTATCTATAAGAGTGACTATTTTCGATATACCCCAAAGAAACTATGAACATGTGGGATTAAATAATGATTATGTCATCTTCTCCTTTCTCTAACTTGCATCTTGTACTCACATTATACACAGTATATATCAACTTTGATCAGTCGTCCAGTAGCAATAATTTTTGTAGATTCAGTTGATAAATTCGAGAGAGATATGAGTTTTGATCAGTTGGGTTTAAAATGTTTAATTTAATCTAATATTTGAAATTTGTTTTTTTAATTATAAACTTAATTTAGGTTTAAATTATTTAAATTTTAATTAGTGATCTATAGTATTTTTTCATAAATTGTAATTATCATGAGATTGGTAAAAAAATAAAAAATGCATTTTATAAGATTTAATTTATTTAAAAATTATAATATGTTAATTTAAAATAATCCTTGTATTATCTTTATTACTCCTTTTGGAAATATTTACATTTTAATAGAAATATTGTTAAATTTTTAATAAATAATTAAGGTAATAAAAAATATTGTATTAATTATAATAACTTTTAAAATTATATTAAAGTATACAATATCTTTCAAGAATGAGTAAAATTATTAAAGATTAAAATAATTGGAGGAGTTTACAAAAAAATTCTTTAACTTCTTCTTCTTAGTATCACGATTAAATTCTATGTACTTCGATTCGAGCCTGATGAATTTATAAAAATTGAGGACAAAGGGGTGAGCATTATTCGGGCCGGCCCGATTACTCGGTCCGGCCTGAATTAATTCGGATAATAAAATGTTAAAATACGGAAAAATCGGGTCGGGTCGAGTATTACCCGGATTATTTTCGGTTTGGGACGGGTAACTCTGAAAAAAATTCGGATTATCCGATTACCCAAATTAGGTTTAAAAAAATTATGAAAATATATTTTTTATTTTTCTTATAGAATTAACAGATTTATTATGCTAGTTAATAGAAATATTTAGTTATATTATTAGTGAAATCAACTATTTGTTTTGTTTTATGTCTCTCAAATGAGCTATGAGAATGTAATTCAAGTATTTAGTTATTTTGTGTAATTTTTGAAAGAGAACCAAACAAAATTTCGGGTAACTCAAAATTATCCGATTTACCCGAATTACCCTATTAGGCCGGGTAAGTTCGGGTAATAAAATTTTAGGTTCGGGTCAGGTAAGATGGAAATTTTTTTGAATAATTCGGGCTTTACTCGAACAGTGAAAATTTGACCCGATTAGTCCGAATGCTCAACCTTAAACAAAACTTTCTTAACGCTTAGTTTTTCTTGTTCAAAAGACTCGAACTCAAAATTAATCTTTTAACTTCTTTTTCTTCTTTTTTATAAATTTTCTTAACACGTAATTTTTCTCGTTTAAATGTACCAAAAAAAAATTTCTCGTTTAAAATACTCGGGCTCAAAGTTAATCTTAACGGGAGTCAAACTCCTCATCACTTGGACTAACAAGCAATAATTATCGGTACCAATATTAGTAGAAATTGACGTTTTCTATTACTTTAGGGTTCATATCCAATTCCTCTAAATGTGATATGATGCATTGTGAAATTTTATTGACTTCTTATTGATCTGCAACTGTGTATGACTAACATACAAACTGAAAACAATTACATATCTCAAGGTCTGCCCTTTACTCTTTCAATCAAATGTATAAGATCAGATATGGTGGCGGGCTGCTCCAGCAAAATTATAAGCACGCCTCAGCCGATTATAAATCCTGAAACTCTCAAGTTTTGCTGATAATAGAATCCAAAAGCCAAGATCAGAACTGAACTGTGCTAGAGAAACTCTGACCAAAGCTCCAATCGGAAGGAACAATGTCTGTGAAGACTCTGGTATTTCCATCAGTGGTTGTGACCCTGAAGGACAAACACTGACCATTTAGATATGCATTAGACTGCCAATTAGCTCCCCAGTTCCTTGACATGGTCATCCAATCTGTTCTTGAGCCTTTTATGGACACAGATTGGATGGATCCAGCACCACCCACGTTGCTTATCAGTACTAACTCGAAGTAGTCTCTTCCGTTTATAGTGAATCTAACTCCACCACTGTTCTGGCATGGAACCCTGCATTGTTAAATCTCATGGACTTAATATATGTTGGGATGACAAAAGTGTTCGGCCTGAAGTTAGGAGGTAAAGTAAGATATGATCGGATTTTGGGTCAGGCTCGAACTTGAATTAAAAAAATTTTAAGATTTGAACTCAAAATCTGGACTAATTTGATTAAAACCTGTAATTTTTTAACCTAAAATTTGAAAAGAATCTAAACTTTGAATTTGGATTGTGCTCGGACTTTGTTAAATACAAGTTTAGGTATGCCTCCCTAAATAATTCCTTAGAGATCCAGTTTCACAGATTCTTTTGGTACATTTTTGAACCTGTATAGACTCCTATCAGAGATTGAATCCTGACAAAGGGTAAGAGGGTTATTACCTCTGGAACACAACAGGCACGATCCCACCTCTGTAAATGCCGATCTTTTGCCAAGCAGGTTGAGCCATGTCGAAGTGTTTCAGAGGAGGGTTGCACCAGCCTCCATTGTTGTTTGGAAGAGCATAATTTGGAGGGCAGAAATTTGTTGCAGTAATGGTTACAGACGCTCCTTTGATGCACCATCTGGAGTCTGTTTGGTAATCACACATGATCCTGTAACACTCTCCACATGAGGCTCCGTCATTGAACAAAGCCGTGCTCAAAGCAGCAGTCATAGTCCCGTAACCAGTTGAATACAAGTTTCCATAACCACAAGCTCCTCCTGTCAAGAATCAGTTCAAAAGCATGTGATTACTGTCCCAACATACAAGTCCCAGAAACACAGGAACAATCCAACTATTACTTACCCATAGTCCCTGAAGCATCACTACCACCATAAAAAGTAGCATGAGCTTGTGTCCATCCTGAAGGAGCATAGGCCAGAACACAGGAGCATAGACACAGACAAATCAAGATCGCCAATGTCACTACCAGCTTTGCCATTTCTTTGCAAGAACTAGAACTCAGGAATCAGGATATGTTTTTTCTTCACATCTATTGGCGTTTGCAAGAATGAGACTGCTGCTATAAATAAGGTATCAGATCAGACTTCCTTAATGCAACAACCTTACATGTGACATCTGCAAGCAGAGAAGAGTTACTAAATGATTTTTCTTATTCCAATTCCAATTTAATATTGGATTGATCTCTGACAATCCTGAACCTCATTCAATTATTCCCACGTTCTCTCTATCTATTCGTCGTTACACAACCACATGCCATACTCATCAGAAGAGCCTTGAAAATTTCAGGAACTCTCTCACCAACCATTCTAATCTTTTTTCCTGCTTTTGGCTCTCTGAAACAAGGGGACATCTTGGCTTATACCAAACCATTTGCACTTCACATGGTTTTGCTTTGAATATGGTATGATCTCATTATTTTAGTTTGGTGCACATGTCTGTTAATCTTCACATTAGACTTCTAAACACTGTTGACTCGCCATAATATATATGTGAAGTTGATTTCTTCTTGCGATCTACTTAGTAGGGTAACTTGGATCCATCAATGAAGTTGTTATTTTAACATGAAGATCTCACCCAAATGGGCACTGTGGATCATAGAAAATTGACAGTCAAAGGGCCCAAGTTTTTTCTCTCACTTCTTCGATAGCGAAAGCTCATTAACGAGTTAGGGTATCATTCAGAGTGTGCCGCAATTTATGTGTCCATGTGTTTTGTTTGGAATGAAAAAAACAAAAAACGAAAGAAGACAGCAATTTTTTAAATGATGGTGGATCGTATCAGGTATTTGACAAATCAAATGTTTAGGATAAATTTTTTAATGATCAAGTAACGTACAATTAAATAAAATATTTGATTGACTTGTAAATTTAAAATACTTTCGCTTTTAATTTATCATTTTTCCATAAATAAAATTCTTCATCCACTATAAAAATTTTCTCATTCACAAAATCAATTTTAAATTAGTAGACATACAAAAGTTAAATTTTATAATTGAACTATAATATGTAGTACAGATCTTATTACGTACCTAGGATCAAACATGAAAGATTTCGGTTTCATCTCTGATTTCGATATCGATTACGAGCTCTAAACGGTTACGAATCTCCCATGATCTTTACGGAAACTATTTCCGGACATGAGATTTAAGACTTTCTATAGTTTTCTCAATGCGTAAGCTCTCTTAACAAATCAGAGATTCCTTATGTTTACGATTGATATGAGCAACTGCAAATGACCTTAACTTTTATATAATTTTCATATCGAGCTTCTCAATCACAAGGCCGATATGGGTTCGGTTTATACTAATTGGGATCCATTTTCACCCAGAATTAGACCTATTAATTTAGATCATTTATTATGCCACTTTATTATCTTTATCTGGATCAAATTATATAGCTTAACAGATAATTTATTTAAAAACTAAAAAATGTAATTAATAATTTGTTCCACTTTATGAAAAAGAACAAAATTGTCCTGACATGAACCATCCTTTAAAAGCAAATAAGCAAAATGGTTTAAATAACTACATTACATTCCATGCAACTTTTTATTGATATGTTAAATTATGGGTCGTCATAAAATTAGTATATAATAAATAATAAACAAAATTAATAAATAAATAAAATTTTTACTATTTAAACCGAACCAATTAGATATTTTAAGCATTACGTTCCATTTAACTCTAGTTGGCTAATCCATAAGTGAAAACCAGCAGGAATATAGCGTATGGTGATTCCCATCTAAGGCTTTCAGACAAGTTGTCGTCATGTCACGACAACACCGTCGAGCAAAATCATGGGCGTGTCTTTGGAGTTTTCCTGGTCCTAAAATGAACGAATCTCAACTGCCTCACATATTAACAATGTGTAAGTTGCGAGATTCTGGCCTGAAATGTGGCAACAGATAAATATTGCAATTTGGCAATCATAGGGGTATTGGATCGAGGCACAAATTTTATAAAACACATAAACAATTAAGAGTCTATAAAGGGTCGAAACCAAAGGTAACACTTAGAGATGGCTGTGAATTTTCAACCCGATTAATATCCGCACTACCCGACTCAATGGATTTGGATATGGATAGTAAATTGTAAAAATCGATGGATATGGATATAGATATAAATTGAGTCATAAAAAATGGATATGAATATGGGTAAAGTAAAACCCGAACCATGGATACCCATATCCTACCCGTTTTTTATTAACTCTATTTTTTCTTGGATATTTATGGTTAAATATAATAAAATATTAAAGTTTTATAAGAAGAAACAACTTTAAAATCTCCACTTTACTCCTCA
>JANKOE010000002.1:592114-614079 GCA_026284465.1 Erythroxylum citrifolium | reverse complement strand
TTAAAGTAATTTTGATTTGGAGCGTTCGCAAAAATCTACTTTTTATATTTTCTATTTAGAAGTTATATTTTTATGTGCTATACAACTCGATGGATATCCAAAAACCTGAACAACCAATAGATTTAGATATGGGTAGTAAATCGTAAAAACCGATAGATATGGATATGGATATGGGTAGAGTAAATCCCGAACCGAACCTTACCCATTGCCATCACTAACACTAGCTTAGTTCCCATGAAAATGCGGTCCAAAATCTATAGATAAGGAATAGGGGTTGGCCCATTATGGGCACATATACTTTCCAAAAACACTGACAAATGGCAAAGTAGATGCTGTGGATAACAATAAATGGCCATTAAGCCCATCATAGGCTTCAAAGAAGATGGCATTTAGTATTTCTATTTCTCTGATCTCTACTCTGCCTAAAATGTTTCGAGCAGCACAGACTAGAGAATGCAAAAACATTCAAGCTTAAAACTGAATTAGAGTTTGGAAAAATTCAAGACTCAAGCTCAAGAAAAAATTTAGCTTCAAACTTGAAGATTCAGCCCAGTTCAAATTGTAAGAGTTTCAGTTCAAAAACCAAAAATAATTTGATAACATTCAAGCTGGACTTGGATATGATATTTTTCTCAGGCACCCAAAGTACAGGCTAATGCTTGACATGTTCAAGAGGAAAAAAAACATACATCGTAAATCATAATACTCACGGCGATTTTATATGATCTTTCAAGAAACATACTTCGATTCCTAAATATGTTTAACCTGAAATAATCTTTTAGAACATCCTGTAAAGAAAGTAAGAAACAGGGCATAATCAACTTCATTCACTAAAAGAATATGGGCTCAAAAAAGCAGTTCGAGTAATAGCCTTTTGCTATGGTCTGAAGAATGCGGTTGTCACTCCCTAAAAAATGATTTCGGCATTAAACCTTAAGGACCAGAAAATTAAAAGGCAACCACTAAACTTTTGCATTTGATATCATATACTTAGAAACAGAAAACTAACATATAAATAAAAGAATGCACTTCTAAGAAAACAAGAAGTTACAATCGTTTGAGGCACCCCTTCCACACATAACAACAAAGAAAAGGGCCTTGGCCAAAAAGCCACAGGTCTCAAACTACAGAGATTAGTCTAAGGTGGTTACACATCAATATGCCCTAAAGTTAACGTTACTAGATGAAACTGAACAACTAACCAAATGATAGAAAAAGATGATAGGAATGTTATTGGAGACTTTGCGTCAAAGAGTTGCCTTGGGTGCATTCAGGGCAAGCCTAATAAGCATCTCATGCAGCAGCCTGGATCGGCACATTAGATCTAAACCCACGGCCCCTTCCACGGATTCCCCTTCCACGGCCACGACCTACAAGACAACACAGTCAGTGTCCTCAAAATGTCTGCATCTATGTATATATTTCAATTATCTCATTTTTTGAGAACAGGTAACTTTGTCCGAAATTATTCTGCATAAACAGAATTCCTGGCATACGGGACATTACACCTAAATGACACCGTTCTCATTGTGAACACCTTATTTCATGATTATTCCCTACTTAATACTGGGGTTAAACAAAGGTAGCTCAAGATAACAAGGATCATATTAATCCATGTCATACACAGCCGTAAACCTTGTCAACCTTCAAAATATCAGACATCAATAATAGTGCACAAGAAATACCTCTTTAAATACCAGCACTTTTTCTTATCAAAATAGGGGAATTAAAGCCTCTCTCCATGACAAGTAGTTGAGAAAACAAAAGGCAAGGAAGAAAGAGTACCACGGCCATAAGCAGGTCCCTCATAATTGTAGCCTCCATCTTGTTGCATATCCACATAAGGCCCATTGTATCCGCCCCTTCCACGGCCACGGAAATTACGTACTCTCCCTCGACCCCTACCCCTACCCCTTGCTCCACCTCGATTGCGATCCCAACCTCCATCATCATACTCTGCAGGGGCGTATCCATTCCCTGCAAGGGAAAATCTAACTGTCAGATCATTTACCAATAAAATTCCAAATTCTATATAACTAGACACTTATCAATTAAGTGCGTCATCAAATACCTAACAGATTTTCAACATACAGCAAGTAATTAAACCCATATTTTTTTAACATGAAATTGTACATAAAAGCACAAGGTCAAATTCATCCCAAATATACCTCGGTTGTTTATTCTCCCTCTACCACTCCAACCCCTACCTCGACCATTTGGTGATCCCTCTGCAATCCAAAAGCTGCTTAGCCTCATGCAAGTATCAATATTA
This sequence comes from Erythroxylum citrifolium, assembly GCA_026284465.1. NCBI lineage: Eukaryota > Viridiplantae > Streptophyta > Magnoliopsida > Malpighiales > Erythroxylaceae > Erythroxylum > Erythroxylum citrifolium. Next base: position 611,807 of record JANKOE010000002.1, on the reverse strand, counting down.
CAAACAACGAAACAGATTACAAGCAAGTGTACCAGCTTCATAGTCAAATTCTGTATATGTCTTCACCTGGTCTGCTGGTAATGGCGGCTGATACCTGAAGGCATAGCAATTTGTCAGAAAAAAAAATCCACAACAAAAAAATAGTTCAATTATAGCCAATATATGCTTGGAAAGTGAACATCCCAGTGTCACATTGATGTCTTTCTCTGAAAAAAATTCTGGAATTCTCTAATCAGACACTTTATAGCTATCACAATCATAATGTCCCAAAAAGCAGGGTCATCATAACATGAAAGCAAGGAATCAAGCATATTTGGGAGTGAAATAGAACCTCACCCAACAGCAGATGTATTCAGTTCCTTCTTGGAAAGAATTATCGTGATCATTGACACGTGTCTTGTGGTTTCCAAACTGCAATGATTAAAGCAATAACTAAGAAAAAATTCCCCACAAGCATAGTTATGAAACCTTGAAGAAGCTAAATGTAGAATTTAAAATGCCAAAAGCTATTCTGAGAACTGCTCTTACGGGAGGAGGCCTTCCTCAAGGGGCTCCCATGTATCAGTTATATCTGTGGACCCAATTGATGTTATCTGATGGAGACCAACAATTCTTCTCTGCATTCGAAGACAATCGAGTGTACCATCAATTATCAAAACCCAAAAACTACACTTCTGCACTTTAAAGGATGTGAAATTGAGAAAAACCTTGATTAACTCCACTATAGTCACAGTCTTATTAATGGCTCTTCCCATTGCCTTAAACACAATTTCATTTGAACCTTTCTCCTGCAAAAACATAAAAGTGAATCAAATAACATATTCAACGAAAACCCAAACCTCCATTGTCCGTGAACAAAACAATAAAAAAAGAAGCAACCATAACCTCAATCATTCTTTTCCCCAAAAAGATAACAAAGAAGCGACAAGAAATCAAAATACAGCAACAGATATCTATTCACAGACCGAAAAATTCCAAGCAACTTAACTTATCCAAATTTACAACCTACAACTTCTCAAACAGATCCATGTTTTGAACCTAACGTAGTAAGCTTAGCAAGTCTGATAAAAACTACCGAATACACACACTCCAGACAACATTTTACTCACATGTGAAACACATTAGCAACCAAAATTTCTCCAAAAAAGCAGTAATTCATAAAAAACGAAAATGAAATAAGATGGGGAAACATACTTGAAGCAGACTCATGGCATATGAGATATAGCTGCGCATCCTTCCCTGACTAGTGATTCGAATCTCGTTTTCATCGATTGGCGTCTCCGCTTTTGGCTTCTCTACTCTCTGGTACCGATCCATCTTCTCTGCTTTGACAAACACAAAAACTAATCTCAGTGAAGGAAAATTAGGGTTTGAGTGAGTGGATGAGATCTGAGGAGAAACGAGAACGCACCTTAACAAGTTATGGAGATAACTGATAAGTTATTGCTCGGCCAAGAAAAAGAGCCCTCTTCTACGGCTTCGTATCTTCTTTTACGCCCTAAAACTGCTTTCGGAGACGTCTCTTGCCATTTATAGTCTTTATACTTGCTCTCGAAACTACCCTAGCCAACTCTACCTACGACGTCGTTCTCGAAGACCGTTCCCTTGAATCTAAACTTCCCTAACTAACTTCCCGTACTTTAATCGGGTTCATCATCCGACCCGTTCCTTGTTTGCCATAAAACGGCATACGTTTCGAAATCTCCGTTATCTTTTCGTAGGAGTTTATTTAGTTTTTAGATAAAGAAGTTTTCTCACATGCTTACAATATACCAATAAGAATACTTATCTAAGTAATTTAATTCTTTTTTTTAAACAGAAGATTTCACGTTCATTATCCTTTAAATGCACATCGGATAAATTTACGGATTGACACAGTAGTTGTAAATAACGCCAATCGGATATTTCACACTAGGTAAACTCTGTACAACAAACTCTCGATCGAGAAAACGTAAATAAAGGGATTTAAATATAGGATCTTTTGGCTCCATGCCTTCCACTTAACCAACTCGACTCCCCTGAGGGGTTTGAAATTTTGATTATACTTTCCAAGTAAAAATAAAAAAATTAGTGAGACTCTAAATACAAATTAATAGATTAACTGCACTTAACTCTCAATTCTTAGATTTTTCTGAGTTTGGTATTATTGTGTTGGATTGTAAGAAATTCTTAAAGGTATGCTCAGATATCCAAGTTCGATGAATACGCCGCATTATAAATGGTGCTGCTCACTCTCTTGCTCGAGCATCCATTCGATTTTCACCACTATGTATTTGGGAAACTATTATGGCAGCTCTCCACTTTTATTATCATTAATCAAAGTGTGGGAGCTTCTACTTTTTTAAAAAAAAGAATTTGATCACAAATTCAAATATTTGGACAAAATTGACCAAGAATCACAAAGAAATTAAGGTTAGTTTATAAATAATAAATGTAGTCAGAACCAATATTAAAAACCCCAACTAGTTTGGATAACTCTATCATAAAAACCTTTAACTGATTATGATTCAGTTTTCAACTTTTCAGTTCGATTTATTTTAATAACTTTTGTTATTCAAAACTGATTAATTTATTAATGTAAATTCATGAGTTATTATAAACTACAATAAAACAATTAAATTTTTTAATAATTTATTTTTAATTAAACTTGAAATACTTCGATAACTAATGATAATCTTTTTAAATTATATTTTAAAATTTTAAATTATATTTAATTTTAATTTGTTTTGTAATATTCTATATATATATATTGAACCTTTTAAACTTTAAATTTTTTGTCTTACCGATTTAACTTCCAGTTCATTTTTTAAAATATTGGTTTATTACCATTTGATTTATTACTCAAACCAAGAATATGGGTCGACAAGTGGTTGGACATGTTGACTTGTTCAAGCCCACTTATGGCCTCCTTGGACTCCAACTCAAATCTAAAATTCTGTTTTGAGCTACCAAGTCTTAAGCCTGGACAAGTTAGTTGACCTGTCCAAGCCCACTTACCGGCTTCGTCGGACTGATGCTCCTTACATTGCTCCAACGCCTCCAAACAGTCCTAAAGACTAAACAAGAGAAATTGAAACATAGCAAGTCTCTCTTATTAATCACCACATAATTTAGACAAGGATTCACAATTCCAGCAATTCAAAGCATATATAGAACAAGAGAGGAACTTGTTAAGATCAGTGAAGGCAGGTCCTTCATAACATGAAGTACATCCCATCATCTCTATGGCTACCCTTTGCACTGATCAACGGATCAATGATCTTTCGCCAACCATTGTAATCTATCGTGGAGCCAGAATCAGGCAGCACAAATCCATTAACCAGGAAAGTTGGTGTGGCGAAAACCCCTCTTGAAGCACTATACTGAAGGACAAGTGAAAAAGCAATGATGATTATGTATAAAGAAGGAAAGGTAGTGCAACATGAAGCACACAAGACTTAACAGGTCACTAGCCTAGAAAGAGTGGTAGGAACAAAAATTTAGCAGCAAAATCCGGAAATATGATCGATATATTAAGGAGGATAAGACAACAGGAACGAACAAAATGCTGATGAGTTCCCATATAAAAGAATGTATCAACATAACTACTAACAGAATTGTGTGCATCCGGAAATGTTAAAAGATCAATGAAAGCATAGGAAGTACCTTGAAGGAAATCCTGGTTTTTAGATCTGTTCGCCTGTCTGTGAAGCCAGATGCAATCACAGAATAGTATGAATTTCCGACTGTTACTGACGCAAAATCTACAATTTCTTTCACAACCGAATATCTTGACAAGTTGCGTGTATGATCGTTATAAAACCTAGCCTGCATTTATTTCGTCCAAACAGTCAATTAAAACAGCTGTAAGTACAGTACAAACATAAATCTAAGAGCAGTAAAGGCCAAAGACACATATTCTCCAACATGCGATTGTAATACTACAACCTTCTAATGAATATTCAGAGAAATTTTGGCCAGAATGAGCACTAACTGCAAAAAAAGCAACTTGAATTCTATGCTACAGGAAACCAAAGAGAAAGAACTCGATTTTACACGAAGCACACACATCGAATACCATGACGATTTATCGTATGGAAGATCTTGAAACCAGTCTGAGAAAAGTGAGGAATAATGCAAATATTAATCAATTAGCTGCTACAAATGTGAGAATTCCCTCTTTAAAGTTACCTATTTCCCAAGAAAAGAAGCAAAAGCATTAGCATTACCAAAATTAGGAATTTCAAGCCTGACAAAGCAATTTTGAAGAGAAACTTTAACCAACTGTCGAAAATCATAACTAACCAGATAATAAAGAACCTGTGTATCTTCCAGTTACAAAGTTTTTTTACCTGATCACTGAAGAAATGTTCCAGCAGAGGGAACGTGAAAGAACTATTCAGTCCATTTACAATATGCAGAGCACGAGAAGCAGCAAATGCATTATCATGGTAGCTGTAGATACCAGAAAATCGATAATAGTCATATATTAGTTCAAGGAAGATCATATCCACTCACTAAATTTAACTCGAATTCTGAACTTGAGGGTCTCAGTAAGAGAATCCACATATCACAAGAATCCAACATATAAGCACTCAAATTCAAGCTTATGAGGTCTGAAAGGACAGTGATTCACTATCTCCGACCAGAGCAAAGAACCTTAAAAAGTTAAAATCTAGGAACATGGAAGAGAACCCAAGAATCAAAACCAACCCATGAATTAAAAAGTTGTTTTTTCTTGTATAAAACAATCCATCTTCTGAATCTTTTTAAGAATGGAAATCAACAGGAAGAGAAGAACCAGAGATACTGACGGTAAGGGAAGGAGGTGAACGACGAGAGAAACGTGAGAGCCGTAGTACTGAAGAACTTCTTTTAGGGGATGCCAAGAGTCTCTGCTATCGGGACAAACAGGGTCGTAGAAAGCTTCGATTAAAATGGAGTCCGGACCACCTAAGTAACCCCTATACGCGAACCCATCGTAGGTCACCGGTGGCAAGCTCTGGGTTGATACTTGAAGAACAAAAATTGAGGAGAAGAAAATCACAGAAGTGACGAGCACGTCTAGCTTGTGAACCATTGTTCGATCGTTTAGTCACTGAACTGTTCCTTTCGCGGTTTTGGGTCTTCTGGAGGATGACGTAGGCTTAGAATTTACGTTCTTTGGATGAGAAAAAGATTCGGTCATTGATGAGTCGTCGTATCTGCCTTTGAGTTTCCATTCCAGGCCTTGTCCAAGTCCAATGGGCTCTGACTAGTTTTCCATTATTCCAAGGCTCCAAGCTCTCGTTAATTTAAATAGAAATTAAAATTTGTATTTAATAATTATTTTTATTATAAACTAAAAATATTTTTATTTATTTAAAATTATATATATATATTCTAAAAGTTAAATTATATTTATTGATAATTGTTAAATTAAAATTATTTTATTTTCAGAGTTAATATTTAAATTAGTTATAATTTTAAATTATTCATAATTCTAAATAATTAAATATAGAATCTTCAATTAAATTATTTATAAATTTTTACTAATAATTAAAATTAAATAATTAAATAGATCCTACGTATTAAAAAAATTATTTTTTATAATTTTATAAAATTATAAATAAAATGTTTACTGAATTTTAAAATAAAAATAAAACACAGACATACCTTAATTGTTATTTTGGAAAAAGAAAAGGGATAAGATTAAAAAAACCAAATGAAAGGGTCACACGAATTCCATGGCTTACAATGCAATCTAGAAAAGGTTAAATTCCTCGGCTTGGAATCTTCTGTTCCACCAAAGCTGTGCTCTCTCTGCCACAAACAATCCCAGCCATTCATTTCTCATCAATTCTGTGCCCTCTGTGCCACAAACAATCCCAGCCATCTATTTCTCCAGAGGGCCCAGCGTTGGTGGAACAGAAGATCTGTTCCCAAATTCCTCATCCGTCTCTGTGTGTCTTTGACTATTAACAAGCAAAAGTAAGGAAAAAGGTAACGATACTTCCCAGGATCATCCAGATGAAGAAGCAAAGAATCCGTTAAAGCTAACTCCAACCTCAAGCTTACTCCTACTACATAGACCAAGACATGCTCTTGTAATAAACGAAAACTTAAGTCTCTTCATCTTGGAGCCACATAGATATTTCCGCACAGATGGGACTACTGTTCAGCAAAAATCGATCCCATGACATTCCTATCTATTCTTCTTCAGATTCCTCTCCACGTTCCAGCAACCAAACTTCCGGGCACAGACAACCACCGCAGCAACAACACCGGGATGAACCATCTCCACCGACGGCGAAGAAAAACCCGGTTCCTACTATGGGTCGTCCTCAATCTTCTTCATCAACTTCAAGGTCACAGGGTGGTACCATTCTTGGCAAGCCTTATGTGGACATAGGGTCGATCTACGATCTTGATAAAGAACTGGGAAGAGGGCAGTTTGGAGTCACTTATCTTTGCACAGAAAAGGCAACAGGAAACAAATACGCGTGCAAATCCATATCAAAACGTAAGCTTGTGGACCAAAATGACATTGAAGATGTTAGAAGAGAGATTTTGATAATGCAGCACCTAACAGGACAACCCAACATCGTCGAATTTAAAGGTGCTTATGAAGATAGGCAAAACGTGCATCTGGTTATGGAGTTGTGCTCTGGTGGGGAGCTTTTCGATCGAATCATTGCAAAAGGGAGTTACTCAGAGCGTGAAGCTGCTAACATTATCAGGCAGATTGTGAACGTCGTTCATGTGTGTCATTTTATGGGGGTTTTGCATAGGGACTTAAAGCCTGAGAATTTCTTGCTTGCGAGTAAGCAGGATGATGCTCCGCTAAAAGCCACTGATTTTGGACTATCCGTCTTCATAGAAAAAGGTTAGTTCCAATTTTCTCACTTCTGTGATCTGTCATTATTTGTTAGATTATGTTCACTCCAACTGGTATTTATGTTTTTCTCTGATTCTCTCCCTGTTTTTGATGCCCTCTTGATAGATTAACCTTAGGATTGAATCTGGGTGTGTCAATCCTTACTCTGGATCTTTTGATGATTGGTAAAAACCTGAGAATTTTGGGTAGACCCCAGTTCAATAGAGAAAGCTACAGGTTAACAGATTCAATTATTGACATTGTTAGTGACAAGGGAAGCACCTTTATGATCCTCCACAGTAGGGGAATACATTTGCTGTTCCCAAAGTGCTGTGCCCTGCGCTTGAATAAATCCCAGCCATCCATTACAATAAGTTGGATGGCTAGGATTTTAAAGGCACAACAGGGCACAGCAAGTAGCTAGAACATTTGCATTTGAGTAGGGACTTTGTAACTTGTAGATGAATTTGGTTATTCTGTTCCCAATGGAAGTAATGATAATGTATGGTCAAAAAACAAGAAATATCCATTTAGTGGTTTACTCACCAAATTATTTTCTTGCATCTACATCTAATTATGAGCGTCATTGTAACTTGTAAGATCACTGTTTTACTTTGTTGATCGAAGCGATGTATCTCTTTGGCTTCTATAAGTGGTCAATTGTCAATGAAAAATCAGTATTGGAGTAGTTGAAAGATTTGATGTACCTATGCTAGTTTTTTGAACAAAGTACCTTGACGTTTCCATTAATATGCAAATCTAGATCTTTTTGTCACTTGTTGAAGATGACTTGTATCGAACTGAATATGACATTTTAACTAACTTTCCAGGGACAGTATACGAAGATTTTGTTGGAAGCGCATACTATGTTGCCCCTGAGGTGTTAAAACGGAGCTACGGGAAGGGGATAGATGTATGGAGTGCAGGGGTCATTCTATACATTCTTCTAAGTGGGGTGCCTCCATTTTGGGCTGGTAGGTGATTGTAGTCTGTCTTTTGTTTCATTTCCTTCCAATATTACCAATAATTTGGTTTATGATGAAGGATCATGTTCTACAGATTGTTAAATGAAAAATTTTCTGGTTTGGCTTGTTTTCTTCTCATATAAAAGAGTTGGTAATGTTTCTGACTGCTGTGTTTGGTAATTTCTCAATAGAGACTGAGAAAGGCATATTTGAAGCTATACTGCAAGGCCATCTTGATTTGGAAAGTTCACCATGGCCCGAAATTTCATCTTCTGCTAAGGATCTTATCAAGAAAATGTTAACTCGGGACCCCAAAAGACGTATCACTGCTGCCCAGGCACTTGGTAAGTACAGAACATTTCTTGAAAATTAGAACTGCAAATGTCAAATGTGTTCATCCCCAGGAAAATATTCAGCATTGTCATGTAGTATCATCAGCCTAATGTGTGGCTCCAGTAGAAGGATCTGGAGATATTTTTCATATATGATTCCATTATATTATTTGGTTGATCCTTGATATAGATATAGTAGACACCACTTCACCTTATGAAATTTGTCAACTACAATTCACCCGGGCAGCAGGCAGGCGGTGTGCTTCCATCTTGCTTGCTGGCTTATAGCCGAACTACTTCAATCAATCAAGAAAATTTGCAGTTAGAAATATTGATAAGGCACTGAAAACTTGGCATCACTTCGTTTTCCAGAACATCCATGGTTGAAGGTGGATGGTGAAGCATCTGACAAACCTATAGACAGTGCTGTTCTAATCAGGATGAAACAGTTCAGAGCAATGAACAAGCTAAAGAAGCTTGCACTGATGGTGTGTTCCCACTTCTCCATTTTCTCAAAGTTATTGTTTTCTCTATCTCATTTCAAGATGCGTTTCTAATCTGAATATATACTTGGTCGAAGGTGATAGCAGAAAACCTTTCAGGAGAAGAAATCAAGGGCCTGAAGCAGATGTTTCAGAACATGGATACTGATGGAAATGGTACAATCACTTATGATGAACTCAAGTCTGGATTGTCAAGACTGGGATCTAAGCTTACTGAAGCAGAAATAAAACAACTGATGGATGCAGTAAGATCTGATAAACTCTTCTTTGATCAATGAAATTCCTGAAAGATGATCCTGTTCATATATTCTTTGCAACTTATCTGTATCTATCTCCAAATGGATAATTTGATAATGATCAGATCGGTCTCTTGTTGCCAGGCTGATGTTGATAAGAGTGGTACTATTGATTATGTTGAATTCATCACAGCCACCATGCATCGACATAGACTCGAGAGGGAAGAACACTTGTTGCAGGCTTTCCAATTCTTTGACAAGGATGGCAGTGGGTTAGTATTGTGCTATAATTGTCTTATTCAATTGATCTATTAATTGGACGGATTAAGCTAGAAAGAGTGTGAAAATTGTCGTGTCTTCTTGTGATTCTTCATTTCTTCTGTCTTATCCATGCCATCAACTCGTAAAATCAAAATCAACAGGTGTTGTATGAACAAACTCCATTAATCACTTACCTGTAGCATCTTGCATCAACATTATTAGTTGACCAGTTTGATTTTAACCAGGTTTATCACAAGAGATGAGCTAAAACAAGCCATGTCCCAGTATGGAATGGGTGATGAAGCTACGATTGATGAAGTGATTAACGATGTTGATATTGATAAAGTAATTACTTGATCTTACTCTTTTTCTTTTCCATGATTGCCTGATCACTAAGATCACTAAAATCTTTCATTCATTGTCAAATGTAGGATGGAAAAATCAATTATGAGGAGTTTGTGGCCATGATGAGAAAAGGAACACATGATCCCCAGGAGAAGCAAAGATGAAACATACTAATCCCACATATTATGTAAGAACAAGCATAATTGCTACATATGATGTATTCTGTTTGAGTCAGATTCCAATGTAATTTTCCTGTTGGATTATTACGTACACTTGACAATTTGTCTGCACATTCGAAGAATAACGACTATAATTTATAGACAAACTTCAAATTTGTGACATTCAACTCCCAAGTAAAGCGAAAAAACTAAAGACTTCCAATTCGAATCCCCAAAGCACACTTTTAACCTGACTAATCGAGCAAAGTTAAGAGAATTGTGAAATGAAGCTGTTGGATGAGGCTCCATTTTCAGATGTGAAGGAAGAGGCACGTGAAAAAGACCCAAGTGAATTCAACTTTCCTGAACCAATGACGGACAAAACTAAGCTCAGGTAGATCATCATTTTCTTCTGTAACGTTGCTCGTTATCACCTTAAAGGAGTTGTTGTATGATGCAGCTTTGCCAGAACTAGACCCCTGCTGCTGTTTTAACCTCCTGGTCGGTTGTTCCCTGGAAGAATCAATGATATGAAAACATTCAAATTGGGAAAGGACGAGCAAAAGAAAATATATCTAGCAACAATGATGGAGCAATTTTATCAAAATCCCGTTGAAACTCATTGAAACACTAAACCGGCGAATTGTTAACAGCAGCTAAGTTATATTCATACAGCAAATGGGAAAACTTTTATCAGTTGGATCAAAACATAACCTACAGAAATTATTCAATAGTTTGGAGTTTCAACTAAACCTCAGTCAAAGGGCCTGCACGAATCTTCCGAGTGGGTGTTCTCATTGTCACAAACTCCTCTGCAGCTGATGGGTGAACACCCACAGTAGCATCAAAGTCAGCTTTCGTCAAGCCAGCTTTGACAGCAACTGCAAATCCCTATATATTCATAACAGCCATATGAACTTTATGACATCTCAAAACGGTTTCACAGAAAGCAAGCAAAGAGAGGTCTAAGGCATATACCTGCACAATTTCTGGTGAATCTTCTCCACACATGTGCAACCCGAGAACTCTGTTTGTTTTCGCACGTACAATTAGCTTCATGAGGACCCGGTCTGGAAGCCCTGAGAGAGTAGCCTTCAAGGGCCTGAAATTTGCAGTAAAGACATCAACGTCACCGTACTCTTTGACAGCCTGCACAATTCCGTAAAATGTAAGATAGAATAAATAGACTTCCATCGTAGTGATTTCAAAACACAAATATTCACCTGCTCTTCAGTAAGACCAACGGTTCCAATTGGTGGTTGGGAAAACACAGCAGATGGAACAGCTCTTCTCAGAAGGACGACAAACAATCAGGTCAGATGGCTAATCTTAATATCCTAAATCTAGTAGAGATGATAACAGTAAAAACATTTATTGGCATGAGAAACATCAAACTCTATATAGAACAAACTTCTAAAGTTGGGATAAGTTGATCTCTCGACAAGGAGCCAATAGCAATTAAAGGTAATAATAACACAAGTTCTAATCGATGAACAATTGTCTAATGAAAAGATGTAGCAGATCCTTGAATGCTAGTTTACAAGAAAGATTATGAACAAGCCTTCTCACAATTGCAGTGCAAAATGGTAACAACTTGGTTGACTACCTATAATCAGGTTTTGTTGGCTCATTGTGAAATAAAGTTTTCGCCAATGCCCCTCCTTCCATTAAAGCAACTGGAGTCAAATTCAACCTGTTAGTAACGTCACCAACAGCCCAGATGGAAGGAACCGATGTGCGTGAATATTGATCAACCTGAATGTAATGGGTATTAAGCTCATGCAGCAAAAGCATGCATATATACACACAGAGAGAGTAAAACAATATCCAAAGCACCATCAATCAGAGGTACCTCTATTGCACCGCTCTCTGTCACTTTTACCCCAACCTCCTCCAATCCCAGGTGCTGAATTCAAAAGGAGTTGTTATATCAGCATATTACCTCCAAATCATGTACAGAAGTTAATATTGAGGAAAGATGGAAAGGCTTTCACAATCTAGCGCAAGTCTTTATTACAAAGCATTTTACTTTTCATTCAGGACAGCATGAATAGGAAACATATCTATGGAGGCGAAACATATAGCAAACCTTAGTGTTTGGCCTACGCCCAGTGGCAAACATTATGTGGGAGAAGCCCTCAACTGTTCCTTTGCTAGTCTTCAATGAAAAAGAACCATCTGCTGATTTAAGAATAGCCTGAGGCGATTCTTCTGTATGGAGTTCAATTCCTCTCAGAGAAATCTGTTCTGCTAGAAAATCTCTAATCTATAGGAACAGACAGTGTGCAAAGTCAAATTTGTGGTACAAAGATCACATGTACATGCATCAAGTAAGCCCTACGACTACTGATAGTTAATCACCTCTTCATCAAAGCCCCTCAACACCTTTTTCTGCCGTATAAATACATGAACTTCACTTCCCAAACCATTGAAGATACCAGCAAACTCCAAGGCAATATACCCTCCACCAACTACCGCAATTTTATCGGGCCTTGAGGGTAAATCAAGTGCAGCATCTGAATCTATGGCGTATTCACTCCCAGGAACATCAGGTATAAATGGTCGACCCCCAACTGAAATTAGTATATATCTAGCTGAATAAAGCTTGCCATCAACATCAACCGTATGCGGGTCTACAATCTGCAGGAATTTCACGTTTCCACACCATTTCATCAAAATCCCACCTCAATCATTCAATATCAACATGAGGGCACCCGAAAACAAGTTGATTTTTGTATTAAAGATCTCACCTTTCCACGACCCTCGATCAGAGTAACATTAGCGTTGTGTAAAATGTTCTTATAGATACCAGTAAGCCGTTGAAGCTCGGCGTTTTTGTTAGCTATCAATGTGCTCCAATCATGCATTGGCTCCGAATCATATTTCCATCCAAAGCCACGACTCTCATCAAAGTCATGAGAATATTTCGATGCGTAGACAAGTAGTTTCTTAGGTACGCATCCACGGAGCACACACCTGCAATTCAATCAAAACCTGAGGAACCATCACTCAATTCGCATCAAACACCTATCCAACGAAAGCCTTAAATTTCAATATATAAGATTAAATGGGAAGCCACTCACGTGCCGCCGACGCCTCCAGTGGTCTCGGAAGATATCGTAGAAAACGGAAGCTCACAGATGGCGACACGGGCACCGGAATTAGCAGCAAACCGTGACGCCCTAACGCCGCCGCTTCCCGCGCCGATTGTGAAGAGGTCGAAGTCATAGTGACCACCGAGCTCTGCGCCGTTATCGGAATCGGCGCGAGTAATAAAACGACGGCGATGGAACTGGCCCGCGGGAGGAGACCGCTTACCGAGAGAGAGTGGAATTAGGGATTTGGGAAGAGAGAGAAAGGACGAAGAGAGAGGAGTTGGTACAGGAAGCTTCTTGTAGAACAGAGTATGGAGAGTTGGCGAGGTTAGAGACGTAGCCGCCATTTTCAGAGGTCGATTAGCTTCCGTTGCTTTGATAAATTTTATTAATTCATTGAAAGAGAACAAACATATACTTCGCCACGTAGGATGTGAAGAGTTCTGGACCGTTCATTTGGTGGGTCCTCACTTGATTGTTTATCATAGAACCAGATCAATCAGGTCAAAGTCCCATTTTAAAGTAAAAATTAAAAAAAAATCGAATATATTCAACCAATTTAATTGAAGGAAATTTTTAACTCTCATCAAATTTTATTTATTTTTATTAATTTATTTTTATTAATTAATTGATTAGTTTTATAAACTAATTTAGTTTATTAAAAAATTAAATTAATTAATTTTTACTTAATAAATTTTTCAGAAACAATCTCTTTACTAGTTAAGGGTAAGACTGCGTACTATTGGATGTCTCCAAACCTTGCGTCTCTGTGAGATTTCTACTAAATGTTGTTAATGTTATTTAACAATTTCATTTTTAATTAAACTAAACAATCTCATTTTTATTTAAACTAACTTTTTCAATAATTAAAGAGAGTCTTCTTTAATTATATTTTAAATTTTTTAATCTTATTCAATTTTATACTAATTTTATTTATAACGATCTATTATCTATTAAAATTTTAAATTTTAAAATTTAAACTTTTTATCTTATCTATTAACTTCCGATCTAATTTTTAAAATATTGATTATCCGCACACTTGGCATACCTAGCTTCGATAGTCTCGCCGGGTTTGCATATTCTTCGGGAGCCCCCTTGGAACCTTTTGGATGTACTTCACCGCGACTCTCGTGGAACCTTTTACCATCGATCCCTTCGTCGGAAATTTGACCCTATGAGCTAGTCTTTTTGTTCTTTTTCCTTTGTAACAAAAAAAAATGATTATAAGTACTTACGAAATAAAAACAATAAGCAATTTGCTAATTATGAGTTCACTAATTAAGATTAAGTTAAATGCTAGATGTTAGTTACTATTGTCATCATTATCATCATTATACCTAGTCCGAAGTCCCGTAATGAAACGTTCTGTGGAGGTATAATAATATGCAACCTTACCTTTACATAGTAGAGAGGCTGTTTTCGGTAGACTTACATGTAGATGTGACAATGAAAGAGTGATGCAGGTCAAAGAGTAAATAAGTAAAACTAGTACGTTAAAAAATTATGTAAATAAAATTACAATAAATAAATAAATAAATAAAATATAACTCAACTTTTAAAAATAAAATATATTTTAAAACTAAAATATATCATCTCTTTATCTGTAGAAAAGTACCAATACCTAAATAAAAAGAGTAATAAAGCACCAAAGAACTCGAATTTGACTCAACATGTAAAAACACAAAACGTCTAAAACCATAAGATCACTAAGTATTAAAATTCAATCTTGACATAAATCCAGCAATATCATATGTAAAGAGATCAACATAATCAAACCTAGAAAGCATTAAACACTGAATCAAACAAAGAAGTTAATATCAAAAGCCAAAAAAAACCATAAAGTACATAATTGCTTATAATTTCATAAATATTATTTGTTTATCATATTAAAAACTTGATTTAAATAATTAGTATATAATTCATAATAATTTATTATTTATATTTAAAATTAACATCAATCAAACAACTTTAGATTAAAGTTAAAAAATGCTTCTATTAAGTTTGAAAATAATTAAATTTTATCAATTTATTTTGATTGATCGAAATTTTCATAATTATTATTAGGCCTAGTCAGATTAAATTCACCTTTGACTTAACACAACCCAACTCTGGAGTTTGTTGTGCCTTGTGTTAGTTATCCTTAATCTTGTCTTACGTTGTCTGTCCGTAACTAGTGAAGGAGTGACGTCGTTTTTCTGAAATGTTTGCATTGTAACATAATGCAATGAAATAGTGAACAACTTGACAGCGATTATTACAATTTGCCGCTTCATTATCGTACTCATTTACATATCACCTTCTAAAACTAGAACTACAACTAATCTCTGTATCACTGTTAATACCCAAGAACTCCCAGGTGAAAATTTATGAATCTTCAACTTCTGAGTTCTGAACTATCACTTGGTAGCTTCAGAATGTGGGTGAAATTCACATCTCTCGATCCTACCAAAGTAAAGAAACTTCAATTTCCATTGCAAGCCTGACGTAGAGCAGGATCAAGTTCTACGGAAAACAAGTTAGGATCATTAGCAACAGTTACTGGAAGGCCAGCATTTCTTGGACGAAATAACAGTTTTGACAAACAAAGGCCAGAAAAGCTGAAGCAACAGACATATGAAATGCTCAAGACTTCATGCAAAAGTTTTTACCTTTAACTACAACTTGTACTCCAGAAGATGCATCCATTTTGTAGCTGACCATTTGTTCCCTTTAATCACAGGGCAGCTACCTAGAACAAGCCATAAAGATGAATTAGTCCTTATCTTGCTTAAAAGTAGTATGAAAGTTGACTTCTATGCTGGCTAATAGTGTCTTGATGTGTACAATTAAAGTTATCAAGACAATAAAGGAAACTGCATATTATTGTTCCTCCTCAGTGGACAGAGATCAATCATAATCATCTATGAAGTATCAAAGTGAAGTTCAACCGACCATGCAAACTTGAAGGATCTAACGACGCATCAGGTCTTGTACTCCAAAACAGCAATGCATCGCCCATTTTGGGTTTCAGAGAAAGACCTTGCTTTCCACATTTGGACAAATCATTCCACCACGGTACTGAGCTGAAATTTGCCTTCGCACTGGGAAATATTGTCTCACCGCCCTCTTCAACGTCAGATCTGCACCATCAGAAGTGGAGATAATAGAGAATATAAACAGTTCAATGTCTCCAGAAAATATATTAAAACATAATTTTTTATTATCGTTCTAATGGTAAAGGAATACTCTTACAGATACATGAGAAGAGTTGCTGTCCGTTGACCCCCGTGTCTGGTATTGAAGTCGTCAAGAAAAAAATCATAGTGAGGCTCATACTTTTGTCCAATTTCATAGTGGAGAATTTGAAGCGATTCCCCATTCTCTGTGGGATGTAAAAGTTAGCTAAACCAGCAGCAGCTCTATTATGCAAATAACGGTACATCACATGGTTACATGGCAAACCAATATTGATTAAATCTTCATACTTGTAACACAAAATTAAGCTTGCAAATTGACATAAAGTCCAATTGATGGGGTCTAAAGTTCTGGAGCCCAACCTTTTTCATTGACACATGTCTTTATTAATTATTACCACAAGCTTAAGCTTAAAGATACAGTGGAAACAAAATCAACACTCTATTAAGATAGTGAAGGGTATTGCTGACTTCGTGTTAGCAGATTGGCATCCAAAATTTGAAGTATTAAGTCGTAACAAATAAATGGCACAATTCCAAGTTCAAATAAGGAAAAGTAGAAATGCTTTTGCTAATGGAATGTCTAGAAATTTTGCAGTTTTGACTAAAATATCAGCAGTATAATATGTCAACTTCCTAATCAGTATCTAAGATAGCTTTCTCAAACTTTACTATCCCATACCTACAGGAATGAACGTGAAATCCGCTATCCTCTTTTCGATCGCCTCGACGATTTGATCTTGTCCTCTTGAGAGAAACATTCCAGAGCTAGTTCGCACCCTGACAAAAGGAGTAGCAAAGGTTAATTTAAAGAATGAAATTAAGCAAACAGAAGAACTTGCTCAATAAGTGGAGATATAAGAACCCGGCTGCAAAGTACCTGCTATCAACACTTTTACCCGTCTTGCTATCTATTACGGTTGACTTCTTCATGTGAGGTTTGGCAAGAGATATCAAATGGTCACATTCTTCTTTTGACTGTTAAGATTATATTAAGGCAATCCAGTTACAATCTCATCAGGGGACCAATATAGAAAAATTTAAGATTTGGAAAGAAGAGCCTCACAAATACAAATATGAAGATCATCAATTCACAATTCAAGTATGCAACAAAGAGATACTGATATGATGAATATCCATGCAAAATACACAAACCAGGATCTAGATATAAGAATTTACACCACCAGCTAGATGAAGGTGAAGCATCAGAATCCATTAGAGGATTCATTTGCAATCTGTTCACAAGATTATTTGATTGGCACTTCTACCTTGTATTGCTCAAGGCAAAGCATTTCCTTGCATTGTAACAAAATTCTATACAGCAATTAACATCAACAAATCCAATTGGCCAATCCAAATTATGTTCGGTAAAAATGAATGCAGAACCAAACATTTCAAACCATAAAAAAAAGAAGACGACAAACTGACCAAGAAATTATGATAAACGACGGCTCTGGGCTCCCAAGAAATAATCTCTGTCCACCGCTTTCCTCTCATTTCTAATACATCGATAAAACTGCGTCAAAAACCAGCAACAAGAGAATCAAGAAAGACTGTTACCAAAAGAACAAAATAAGAGTCATACACTCTCAAAATCACCTTTTGAGTTCAAGAATTACACAATACCGTTATACCCGTTAAATAGATACCTTTCAGTG
Source organism: Erythroxylum citrifolium (assembly GCA_026284465.1). NCBI lineage: Eukaryota > Viridiplantae > Streptophyta > Magnoliopsida > Malpighiales > Erythroxylaceae > Erythroxylum > Erythroxylum citrifolium. The sequence goes on along the minus strand of JANKOE010000002.1, from coordinate 594,246 downwards.
GTTTTACGCCTACTCAGCTCGATAGGAGAATCCCCCTCGGTGTTGATGGGTATAGAGAATATCTTCAGACCCAAAAGCAAGAAAAGACCCGTTGTTAAAATCAGCAGCATCAACCACAAAATCGTAAGCTTTGGCCATTTCTTTGCCTGTAGCCTAATAGAATTCCTCACTTTGGCCGTCATTGTTGAAGAACTAGCCAAAACCCAAGAACCCAAACGCAAGGATTTTTGCTCGAGAAACTAAAAACCCGCGACAAAGGACTTCTATATGGGTGAATTTTGTATGGGAAGTCCAGAGAAATGCGTTACCAGACAAAAACCTGAAAAGAACAGAGACAGGTGTTGCTTTAATGGTGGCCAAGTCTTTCAATGCTCGGTGTCGGTTACTGGGTGGGGATATCGTCATTATACATAATCAAGTCAATAATTTTCTCTTAAGTCAACCTATTCCGGTGTGCCGCGCCAAGGTTTAACCGTGTGAACCGGAAATCGGGAAGTCCACGTAGGATTTTGAGAATTCTACTGGCTGCCCACTGATAATATATCAAACAAATTAGAAATTTATTATTTTTCATTAAAAAAATATATAACAAGATTTTTTATTTAATAATTAATCACATAATCATTTATAATATATAATTATATATATACTTAACCTATATTTACTAGAAAATCTTTCAAAAAAAACATTTTAATATAACATCTTCGTAAAAACGACGACTTTATAAAAATATAAAGAAAAGATTGTGTATATTATGATCATATCCAATAATATGGTACATTATTAAATATGACAATTAGATCACATTTAGCTTGACTCAAAATTAATGATATTAGCTAAATTAATTAAAATTTAATTACATTTGAACTTTTTTTCAATTGTCATATTTTAAATTAGTTAAATTAAAAAAAATCAAACTAAATTAAAATCCGATTAAACTCAAGTTTAAATTGTTTGTTGCAGACTCAACTCAGCATCGAGCTTATCTCGACCCAATCAAATTTCAAATAAGAATGATAATGAGCCGGCTCAAATTTAGATGTTTTTAATAGACTGATTTATAAATTAAGTTCAAAGTTAAACTGACCTGATACTCAACTTTTTTAAATAAAATGATAACATTTTAATTAAAAGAATTGGGTCTAGTCAACTTTGGACTCAATTAAAAATTTTATTTTATATTTTTAATCTTAAAAAATTATTTTATGATGGCTTAAAATTAGGATTTAACCAAATTTGAGAATTCAGCATAAATTAAGTTTGGATCGTATTTAGAGTTTTACTAAGATATGAAACAAAACAATGATCCTTCACCATACGCAACTAATAGACATTAGATTAGAATGTATAATTTTTATTTTTGGCTAAAATTCTGAAGAACATGACGCCGATTAATAAACGGAATTGGAAGCAAAGATTGAAAACAAAAATAATGAAATCGTCACCGGCGATCACCACCGCCACCGGAGCTCCCTTCCTTCTCAACCTGCTGCCTCTGTTTCTCGACGAGCTTATCAATCGCCGATTCAACAGCTTCTCGGCCGCCGATTAGCAACCGTGTTACAACTTCCGGATCCTTCTCGAAGCGCGCCTCTTCGAACTCCTTCCTCGCGTTCTCCCTCAACACGTCTCTCCACAACACGCCCCGCGAGTCAGGCCACACGAAGAAGCGAGTGGCCCGGAGTATGTCTTGGTACAGACTCAGTGCCTCCCGTCGGGTACTAGTGAGTCGCCGCCGGTTCAACAACTCCTCCTCTTCCTCGTCCAACGATTTCTCTTTCTTCACCACGTGCCTGTCCAATAGCTCCTCTAAAGTGTCCGGGCCTTCGTGCAAAAACCTGTGATTGAGGATCGGACGGCGTGACTTTTGACATGGAAACCATAGATTTCTCCATCTCTGCAAGTTCGCGCTCATGATAGTTCGTTGTGGGTCAAATTTTGGTGCCAGCATCAACGGACCTCGTCTTAGTAAACCAAAATGGGCTTATTGGGCTTTCTAATACATGAGTTTATTGGAGCGCAGATCACCTGTCCAACCTTGCCCTGTCTAATGTATAAACGACGCTGTTTTTGCACTAAATTTTAAACGCACGCACGTGGTTGGCATCAGACAGAGGAGATGAAGGAAAAAA